>JAOTQR010120779.1:0-23953 GCA_025774065.1 Solanum ossicruentum | reverse complement strand
AATCTCCCTCATTAATTCACAAATCAAATATCACCATAAGATAATTACCCAACTTAAAATATTTCAATCAAAGCCTATATAAATCATTCTCAACACCTCACACAAGAAGTACAATATTATATATACTTAACAAAGGTTAATAAATTCACTTTCCTTATACAAAGTCCCAAATCATGTCAATTCCAAAGCTTTTCCCTTTCTATAACACTCAAATTTATCAATATCTATTCAAATTTATATAATAAATCTAATGATACTACAATCAATTAATTCTGGTGAAAAGGATTAAATGGTCCAAAATTTTTATCACCCAAAAATACCATCAAAATCTAAAATTTTTTACATTAAAATGTTCCCTAAGTGATAAAGAATTCAATGGCCAAAACCAATTCAAAAATGGATCTAATTTGAGGAAGAAATCGCATGTTAGAGTTTTCGAAATATATTAAAATGCAGTAGCAAGAGCTGCAGATTTTACCTTAAACCAAGCAACAAAGTCAATTTTGAAGTTCCCAGTGTGTTCTCCTCGGAAAAATATACAATTAAGCCTTTTGAATCGCTCAAATACTATCAAAATTGAGAGAGAAATCGTTGGTTAAAGTTTGGGGAAAGTTTGCGATCTTCTCTTCTCTTTCTTGGACAAAATACTCAATTTTTGGAATTTTTTTAAAGTGAAAGAACTTAGAAGGAAATTGATTGAAAGTGTTTCCTTTGGTGCTTGAATCCTTACTTTGACTCTTTAGAGTTCTTGATGAAGAACCATAATTCTTGAAGAAGAAGAGTCAAGAAATCCTTTCTTGGGATTCTTTAATTTGTTTTCTCGAAACCCTAGGTTATGATTTAAAATCCTATTAGAGCTTCATGAATAGATGAAGCAATTCGGGTTGGATAGATTGAAACTCATGAAGAATAACTTACCTAGAGGAGGAATCTTGGAAGCTAATCCTAACTTGATAACTTTTTTGATCATTCTTGATCCTTTATGTTTAAGAGAGAAAGGAGAGGGTTTTTGATTATGAAAACTGATGTTGTGACATTTTTCGGACATTAAATAGACCCCTATAGGTTTCAGGATAAAAATACCCTCAAATAGTTAAAGAAAAAATGTCATTAACTCGTTCAATTAGGGTCCTCGACGCACTCCGGGCGTGGATCTTCGGACAGCTCTGCACCCCTTCACTAAAATGGTCATAACTTTCTACTCCAAAATCTGATTAATGCAAAATAAGGTGAGTTGGAAAGATAATTCTAATATATTCAATTTGATATGTTATTGGTCCTATAACTCATTATAATTTAGGAGGTATGGGCATTTGAAGTTGACCCTTCTATCAACTCATATAAAAACTTGGTTGCTGGAAATTCTTTGAACTTGGCTTGATGTAAAAGATCCCTTATGACTCTAAATCACACGTAATAAACTTTAAATACTTAAGAATTGATCCTAGCATGTATATACAACTTACAAGTCATTGGTTCACCTAACGTTTATAAAATTATACATTAGAACTACGTCCCCATATCAACTCCAATTCTATTCCCATACTAAGAAATTGACTTTAACATCTATGTTTAATTAAGAATCCTCAATTAAAATCCTATATGATATGAAGGATGACTCGGTCTTAGATTAAAATAAATTTGGGGTGTTACACGAGTTCATTCCCCTAGTCTCTATTGCTGAGGTGAGCCTTCGCACTGTTCGTATAGGCTGCTATTTCAGCTCTATCTATTAAAGCTTATGCTTTTTCTTTCTCTTGGGGTTTGCATGCCTGACAGTTGAACTCATACCACTCTATTAGATGCTCCATGATCTTATTGTGGGATTTGTACTGGATATATTTTTGTTAAGTGAACTTTTTCTTTCGTAACTTGATACCTGATAGTTATTTTATTGTTATGAGTACTGGTGACTTTTGGAGATGCACATATTGCATTTAAATGCTTAGGTAATTTGGATACATGTGTGAATGGTTTGGTTCTCCGGATTGATGATAATAACGGGTGCCAGTCACATCTAGAGAGTATTTTGGGATATGACAATTATAACAGAAAGACAAAATATGCCGAAAATTATCTCTCCAAACATATGAACCATAAAAACACATATGATGTGTTTGCAATAAATTTTAAAGTGATAGAATATAAATTGCGATCACCAATAAAATCAGAAGAAACATAATTTTATTCATAAATGATGTGGGTAACATTTGTTCCTCCCTTGATTCTTCTATCTTTAGATTTCTCAATGATTCGAGGGCTGTTATGAAAGTGCAAGAGGGTTGAATTGAATTTTCTTCCATTTTCATGTAAAATTGTTTGGTAGTTAGTCGGCTAACTTAAGTGATAGTCGACTAAAATAGTAAGACAGTTTGCAGAAATTAAAAAGAGTAAAAGGAAGTTTAACAGTGGATATTTATACTGGTTTGGATTCAATATGAATCCTATGTCCAGTCTCCTTGGGTTGCAAGGAAATCTTTTCAATCCTTCGAACCTGGTTGTTACAAGAAATTTAATACTTAATCTACTACTCTCATTATTTTTCTTATTTTTCTTTTTCTTTTAATGCATTCCTCTTTCATATTTTTCTTCTTTTCTCTCGCTTTTTATTTTTCGCAGTAAAACTAAAGGATTACAATGAGTATCTTAAAGATGAAGACTTGCAAAGATGGTCTTGAAGGCAGTAGGCTTGTATACTATGAGATGTCTTGGATTCCTCCTTTTATGTAGAAGTGGTAGCATCATAGGGGAGCCTATCCTTTGATTGAGGAAGTAAAAAGTCCTCTTTCCACGAATAAGGTTGAAGGCTTTGATAAAAATCATTCTTGATCTTTGAGATTTCTTATCCGCTTGTTTTCCTTGATCTTTAGATTTTCTCCTTGATTGTTTCCTTGACACATTGTTTGATTGATTTGCTGATCTCTTCCTTCCTTTTGTAACTTGATTGATTCTTGCTTTTCTGACTCCTTCCTGATTGGGATCTTTGATTGATTGTTGATTTATTCTCAATCTCTTCAAATTTATTTCTTTCTTTCTATTCCATAGTTATCAGATCCGGACTGGTCCATTATTATTCGTTGGCATTGTTTTTAACTTCCCTGTCATTTTAAGTCGACTTCCTAATGCTCCCCCTGAGTTAATATTGTTCTGTGGTTTTAGCATATGTTATTGCTTCCCCTGAGTTATATCTATTTCTCCCCTTTTGACATCAACAAAAAGGAAAGTGAACAGAAAGCAAATAACAAGATAGGGAAATAGAGCATATTATATAGATACTAGTATTTAAAGTCACATAGACAGTCCACATAGCAGAGAATTCAAAAGTAACAAAAGAACATGATAAACATAGTTAACAACAAGGGCGTAAAAAGTAGGAGATAGTGTAGACAGTAGCGGTCTTCATATTTTCAAACAGAGTGGTCCGAGTAGTGGACATGGCATTAGTGTTGTTCTAAATCTTTTGAGCAACCTTGATGGCTTCTATGACAATTTGAATAAGTTGCAGTCGGATTTGCCAACATTAGTTCCAGTCTCCCTAGTGGTAGGCTTGATCTTTTTTCAAAGTATAAGTCACAATGTCAAACTTGTAGTAGGACGACTTGAGAAGGTCTTGCAAGTTCATGAACTTCACGTCCATGCAGGAGATTTTGTTCAGAAGATCTTCAACAAGCTTGGAGTCAAGGAGGATAGGATAGCTGGGATTTTGCGAAGGGATATCACCAGGGGAATCGTGAATCTGCTTAGAGGGAGGTTCAGATTTGAGAACCCAGGAGTCTTTTGAGAGATAGTATCATATGCTACTGAAAGCCCTGGATTTGTAACATTGTTTGGCAAAGAAGGGAGGAATGGCAGACAAGCACACATTGTTTACCTCTAGAATGTGCGAAATGCTCATGCCATAGGGAAGACTTTGAGATTCATGATTAGAGTCAGCCATGTGACTGACGATGTGGGAAGAGAGCTTGATCCGTTTCTTTGACAGAAGACAGTTGGTGAAAAAGGTATCTCGAACAAACATAGTAGAGAGAGAGCCTGCGCGAGGAAGAAGGGTGGTTGCTACAATGTAGGAGAGAACCCTAGCCTTAAAAGACATGTCCTTGAGGCCTAGGTTGGAAAGGTAAGAGCCAGAGGGAGAGGAGATGAAAGCCTTCTTGGCATCTTCAAAGGAGACTTCAAAATCAAAGGGACAAGAATTTTTCACAGGTGAAGAAAACCCAGAGCAGTGAATGTCAAAGAATTCATCAAAAAGTAAGAGTCAAGAAAAATTCTTTTGCCAAGGACAAGGATTTCGATCCACTAGGATTAAAAGATCTTAGATTTGCATCGAACAACCTTACCAGAGGTTCATAGACAACCTTGGGAGAAGAAGAAAAAATTTAGCCCATCCTTAATGATTGAAGAATTACTTCATGAGACAACGAATGGAGAGGAGGTGGTCTAAATCCACTATGCGCCCATGCACAATAGTCTTGGCTTTGAGATTCTGAAAGGGAGATTCATTGGAGGGATTCCAAAAATCTACTTTGGTATCCAGAGAGCTCTCGAAATCAAACTTGTGTTTATTCTTCAAATCGCCATGAGGATTATGAGGAACAGAGCGTTTGAGAGAAGACAAAGGTGAATTGGAAGAGATGGGAGAGGATAGAAAGGAGGAATTTCCAAAGTCAACAGCATCTGGGGAATGGGCAATGCCCTTTCCTTTGTTTATAGTGATCTTTTGAGGAGGCATGGGAAAGATGAAAGTACGGAGAAAAGAAAGAAGTGGAGGAGTTTAAAGAGGGGAAGAGGGAAGGAAAAATGGAAAGAAGTGAAAGGTGAAAAGATAAGACGGGAAGAATAGGAGAAAAGGGGT
Organism: Solanum ossicruentum; assembly: GCA_025774065.1. NCBI lineage: Eukaryota > Viridiplantae > Streptophyta > Magnoliopsida > Solanales > Solanaceae > Solanum > Solanum ossicruentum. The sequence goes on along the minus strand of JAOTQR010120779.1, from coordinate 19,101 downwards.
ACTGACACGCATGGAAATATACGCCATTATCTGTCAAAATAGTGTAAAAGTATTTAATACAAGTAATAATGATGGTACATGTATTTAAGAAGAATGGATTAGTGAAAATTTTAAAATGATACACATAGTTAAGGAAAACAAATCAATATAAGAGCAGGGAATAAATTTAAAATGATTTTGGAATAATATTTAAGGAGTCTCTACAGTAACAAAATCTTTCTTCAAGAAGGGGTTTTGTAAACATATCTACAAACTAATTTTTTGTATTATCAAAAACAATTTCAATATCTCCATTAAAAATATGATCCTGATTTCAATATCTCCATTTAAAATGATGTTTAATGTCTATGTGCTAGGCCCTAGAATGATGCATAAGATTTTTTAATAGACAGATAGCACAAGAGTTATCACAAAAAATTTGGGCAGGCTTAGCAAAAAAATCGTAATCAACTAATTGATGAATCATCCATAGAATTTGAGTACAACATGAACCTTTTTCCACATATTCAGCTTCAGTGGTGGAGATAGATACACAGTTATTGACAAGATCCACGAGTGCTTTTTTGATCTACTTTATCACCTGCATATTCTGGATCTAAAAATCTACAAAGATTAAAAGAAGACAACTTTTATACAAAAGACCATACGAACTAGTTCCCACTAAATGGCTATTAATTTCTTTTACTACAGTTAAATGGAATTCCTTAGGGGCCGTATGAAATCTAGCACATTTGAAAATACTAAAAATAATATTAGGTTCACTTGTAGTGAGATAGAAAGGAGATCCAATCATATCTCTATATTTGGATTTATCAATGTTCTTACCGGTTGGATCAAGATCCAAGTTGCATAATGGATTCATGGAAGTATTGATAGGTTTTAGATTTTCCATTACAAATTTTTTGGATTAGTTCCTTAGCATACTTACTTTGGCAAATGAAGATGTATTTATCAAATTGGAAGATTTGCAGTCCCTAAAAGAATGTTACCTCATCCATTAGGCTCATTTCAAACTCACTTTGTATGAGATTGGCAAACTCCTTGCGTAGATCATCATTAGTACTTCCAAAAATAATCGTTGACATAAATTTGAATAATAATGTTATCAGAACACGATTTTTTTTATAAAGAGGGTAGTATCAATGCTCCCTCAAAAAAAACCATGATTTACTAAAAACTTACTTAGACGATCATACCAAGCTCTAGGAGCTTGTTTTAGTCCATATCAAGCTTTAGAAAGTTTAAAAATATGGTTAGGAAATTCAGGATGTTCAAAACCTGGAAGTTATTTTACAAAAACTTCTTCTTCTGTAAAACCATTTAAAAAAGCACTTTTGACATCCCTTTGAAATAGTTTAAAACCTTTAAAAGCAATATATGCTAAGAGAATACGAATAGATTATAACTTTTCTACAGGAGTGAAAGTTTCATCATAGTTGATTCCCTCCTTTTAAAAGTACCCCTGTGTTGCTAGTCTTGCCTTTTTCCTGATCACTTTTCCATCTTTATTCAACATGTTTCTGAAAACCTACTTCACTCCGATGATGGAAATATTTTCATATTTTTTGAACAAAGGTACAGACTTGATTCTGCTCAAACTGATCGAGTTCTTCTTTCATTGCTTTAACCCATTCAGTGTCTTTCAGTGCTTCTTGCACTTTCTTCAGTTAAAAGTTTGGAAATGAGTACTATATTTGCACTGTTCTTGCTTGAACCTCTGGTTGTCATTTAAGCATTTATGTTCCCAATGATGAATTTCTTTGGGTAATTTGGTTCACTTCTCCATTGATTTTGAACTATTTCTATTGTCAGCTGAATTTCATTTCCAGTAGTTGATTGGTCTTTTTCTATCACTTTCTTAGATTAGATAAGTATACTTTGAGAGTTAATAACTTCTTCATTATTAGAGCTGCATCTTTTCTCATTGGATTGATTAGATTATTCAAAGATAGTATGAACAAACTCTTATATAGAGGATGTAAGCTTATTAAAAACTCAATAAGATCTACTAGAATATGAGCAACCAAGAAAGATACTTTCATCATTGCATGGATCGAATTTACTCAAAATTTCCTTACTGTTGTTATGGATGAAACATTTGCAGCCAGAGGGATGTAAGTAACCAATTTTTGGTTTCTTCCCATTCAATAACTGATATGGAGTTTTCTTTAGAATGGGTCTAATGAGGCACCTATTTAGAATGTGACGTGCAGTGCTTACTGCTTCAGCCTAGTAATAATGAGAGAGGTCATGCTCACATATCATGGTTCTGGCCATGCCTTGTCGAATCCAATTCTTTCTCTCAACAATTCCATTTTGTTGAGGGGTTCATGGAGCCGAGAAGTTGTGATCGTATCTTTCTTCATTGCATAAATTATCAAAAGCTTTATTTTCAAATTTTCCTTCACGATCACTTCTAATAGAAGTAATATAGTATCCCTTTTCTCTTTGAACTTTCTTACAAAAAACTCAAAGTTCTTAAGGTATCATCTTTTTTAGCGAATAACCTTACCCAATTAAAGTGAGAATAATCATCAACAATGACAAAAGGATACCTTTTTCCTCCAATGCTAGTAGTTCTAATGGGACCCAAAAGATCCATGTGAGGAGCTGCAGGGTTTTTATGGTAGAAACAATATCTTTAGATAGAAATGAATTTCTAATTTGTTTATCTAGTTGATATGCGTCATAGATGTGATCCTTGGTGTATTCATCTTTGGTAGACCAATAACCAGATCAAGTCGAGCAAGTTTTTCAATGAGCCTCATGCTAGCATGACCTAATTTCCTATGTCAGATCCATGGATCATCAGACATAGAAGATAGATAAATGTATTTAGTTGGTCCTTTGACGGAATTAAGGATATACACATTTTTATCTCTATTCCTTTCCAGTGCTGTCTTCAATAATGCATCCATTCTTTTTGGATCTTACTTCCCGATAAGTGTCACATAGTTGACCAATACTCAAGAAGTTCAACTTAACCCTTTAACAAGGTAAACCTTTGTGATGTCACATGGCTTATTGAATAAGATAGTACCAAAACCAATTATAGTTCCAGTGGAGTTGTCTCCAAAGCTAATTTTTCCACTTTATGATCTGAAACAGACTTCAACAGTGACTTGTTGCCTATCATGTGATTTCAACACGTACTGTAAAGATACCATTTTCCTTTAGATCTAGTGCGGTGTTCCTGAAAAACAAGATCAATTTTGATTTTTAAGTACCCAAATAATTTTTGGTCATTCCTGGTTAATAGTACCTTTAACTTTCCAAACCATGTTAGATGGTTTTTAGTGACGAAATCGGCATATGGAATTGGTGTGATCAGATTTTCCACAATAATCACAAGATTTTTTACTATACTGATCAGAACTAGAAAGACTAAAAATTCACCTTTTGAATTAGTCGTTGAGAGATCTTTTGGGGCTAAAATATTTTTGAACATTTTTCAAACGACTTTTGAGATCAAAATTTTTTTCATCTAGTAAATCTTTCAACAGCATAAACTTTAAGCTTGATTTATAAAGCATTTTTCTCATCTTGAATGGATCTATGATTCTCAAGGGACTTTTTTAAGTCTATAATGGCTCTATCTGGAAGAGCTCTCAACTCAAGGCAATTTTTGCAAAAAATCATTGTTTACCTGGCTAATTTCACATATTGCCATGAAGTAGACATTTGCATTGTCTTTATGATCATATTCAGATGTATCTTCATCACTCCAGCTGCGAAATGCTTTGTTTTTGAATTGTCCTTGAGGGTGACTTCTTTTAGCTTCAATACATTCACTTGCAATGTGTTCCAAACTTACCACATTCATAGCCCCTGCCATCATTCCTGCTATAGTTAGTAATTTGCTTGTTTTTGGGATAGTTTTACTTACCTCTCCATTGGTTTCTGTTGCGCCTAAAGGTTTCCATCACTATTTTTGTAATCAGTGCAATGTTATCCTTATTTATATCTTCTTCATCATCTTGATTTTCATCAGTGGCTTTAAATGCAATAGATTTTTTCTTGTCATCCTCCTTCTCCTTTCTATTTAGGCGTGATTTCTCAAAAGCAACATGATCACCTCTGACTTCATTGTAAGTAAGACTTTTTAGATTTATGATTTCTAGAGCCACTATTTTAGCATGCCAATAAGGGATAGACTTCTGAAGATCCTTTTGATATGCTCAATGGGAGGATATTCTTTGCTTGCTACTTTGAGTTCACCAATGATCTTGCTGAGGTGAGCAAACATATTATCAAGTGATTCACCTTCCTTCATTTGAAATAGCTCATATTAATAAACTATAGACTGACAATTGCTTCCTTGACTTTGCTAGTTCCTTCATAGGGGACTTCTAGTTTGTCCCACATTTCCTTCGCAGTTTCACAACGAGAGATTTTTTCGTACTTGTCTCTAATGATAGCATGGTAGAGAACATTCTTTGCCCTAGAATTTATTTGAATAACTTCCATTTTCTCGTTTGTGTAGTTCTCCAGACTTAGTATGACTAGCGCTTGGCTTCTTCCAATGCTTGATTGACCTTCGGTTGTTGGTTTAGCCACTGGAATGGGAATGTTATCTAGTTTGATAACTCTCTAGACCTTCACATCATAGGAATTTATGAATGTTTCCATTCTTATTTTCCAATGAGAGAAGTGCTTTCCATTAAAGTATGGAGGTCTAGTTTGAAAAGTCCCCTCTTGAACAAGACACGAATTGTTTGATCTTGATTTTTCATGATCTTTTCTCACCTGTGGTTAGACAGAAAAATAGAGTGAGACAAGGCTTTGATACGATTGAAAGTGCAAGAGGGAGGGTTGAATTTTCTTCCCTTATTATGGAAAACTGTTTGGCAGTTCATCAGCTAACTTATGTGATAGTCGACTAAAAATAATAAGACAGTTTGCAGAAATTAAAAAGCTTATAAGGAACTTGTAACACCCCTCATGTGCTTTGGAATACCCTATAATTGTATTTCTTGAATATCTCAAAATTCATGCATGATTTCGAAAATCCGACTTCATATTCTTGTTCAGGGGAAAAATTGTGTAGGAAAAGAATAACCCTTGATTTTTAGCAGCCCTATAGTGAAAAATAATTTTCACAACAGGAAGCTAAAATAGTGACAATCCGCGACAGAGCCTTGTCGCGCCTCTAATGCGGCTCAGTACAACTTTCCCTAGTTTTTCCTATTTCGTTCAAGGGAATTAGGGTAATAACCCAATGCCCATTTAAACATGAAATCCTTCATCCTTTTCCATTTTCAATTCTAAAATCCTCAAAACCCTCTCAAATTTTCTGCAAAGCATAACCAAATCCCCTATGCAATTTCAAAAATCTCTAGAGCATATTTGCAATTCAAGAACCCAAGTCAAGCTTCAAGTCTTCCCCAAAATCTTTCATCAAGAATTCCAAGGTTTAGGTATGTGGGTTTGATTGTGGGAACCTTCTTTCCCACAAGTCCAACTATTCCTTTTCTCCTACTATATGAAGTTTATGAATCTTTATGAATATTTTATGAACTCTTGAATATGGTATTACTACTATGCAATCTATTATTTTTATAATTATGCATTATCATGAAGTAAAATATTATGTGGCATTTATGGATTTATGGATTACTTAGGGGTATTTATGAACTCTTATTCATGATAATATTATTATGCACTATACAGATGTCCTCTATATGGGTTTTACAAGAAATGATGTTTTATGCCAAAATGTTGTTGGGGTTTGATATTATGATGAATTTTTATGATATTCAAGTCATGTGCTCTATGATGTTATGAAAAGCTATGAAGGAGCTTATGTGTTTAGTTGGTTTTCATGATATTCAAAATAAAGGTTTTTTCTTGATAAGATGGATTTCATGCTCCCATGTCCATATTTTGAAAGATGATGTATATTATCATGATGGATTGATAAAGAATGATTTAAACTAATTATTTTCCCTATATATCTTGAAATATGATACTTTTTTAAAATATGAGGGTTTTACTACAATATAGTGGGTTGATTTGAATGACTTTGAAATGAATTGATCTTACTTCCCACTTGTCTCTTACTCTTGAAATGCATGATTTTAAGTACTTGTGCATATGACTACCATGTGTTTGACTAAATTACTTTACAAGAATTCTTGATGTTGATGAGATATTATGTTATCAAATTTACATTGCAAGCATGTTATGATAATTTATGGGTTCACAAGCATGTATTAAACTCATGAAAAGTTCCTACGATCTACAAGTGAATTATTGAGCTTTTATGCTATTATTTTATTCTCATGTGAATTATGAAACCTACTAGAAGGGGTTATGAACTATGTTGTATGCCTCACCTTCTAGTACAAGGAAAATGCCTACATCAAGGGGTTATGAACTATGTTGCATGTCTCACCCTCATGTATGACTTTATACTATATACTATATTATATCTACATGAAGGGTTATGAACTATGTTGTATGCCTCACCCTCATGTATGAATCAATATTGCTTATTATTTTATATCTACATGAAGTGGTTATGAATTATGTTGTATGCCTCACCCTCATGTACGATCAATACTACTTACTATCATATATCTACATAAAGGGGTTATGAACTACTTTATATGTCTCTCCCTCATGTATGAATCAATACTGCTTACTATCTTATATCTACATGAAAGGGTTATGAACTATGTTGTATGCCTCATCCTCATGTACGAACTAATGTTATGCAACATCTTATGCTTACATGGAGGGGTTACAACCTATGTTATTTCTCCACCCTCATGTACTACACATTACCTACTACAAGGGGCTATGACCTATGTTATATTCCTCACCCTCTAGTACAATGTATTTGGATGAGATATTTATGTCACTTTGTTGTGTTGAACAAGTTATGCAAGTATGATTATCCTCAAGTATTTGTAAACCGTTGGTTATACATATCATATTGAGCTCATGTCCATCGAATATGATTATGCATCTTGATTATTGTACGTATAATTCTTATTGCATTGCATCCCGCATACTTAGTATAGTCCAAATACTAACACATACTCTATACATACATGATATAACCATGTAGAAACTGGAGCTCCTATTTATCCTCCTCCTCTACGTGGCTAGCTGGATAATTGAAGTTAGTTGTTAGTGAGTCCTTATATCCGGGAACAATATCTATTTTCTTTCAGCCTACATTAAGACTTTATATATTTTTTGGATACTTATCTATGAGGGTGAACTAAGGAGATGTCTTAGCCCCCGCCTCATCTACTAGCAGAGGCGTCATTGGATAGTATGTTGGTTTGTATTAATGAGTTTGACTTCTATTAGGCTTATGCTATTACAAAAACTCTTTTCCTCTTGCTTTCCTTATGATCTATTATTACTTGTTTGTTATCTTATTTTGCTTCTGCAACCACGGATGTGTATGTGATATACTAAGAGGTTTGTTTGGAGTTCCCTTGGGTTCCCCGTTCATCGTATCATGCCTAGATCCTAGGCTTGGGTTGTGAAAAACTTGGCATCAGAGTACTAGGTTGTTAATAGCCCTCAAAAGTACCACATACAACACTGAGTAGGGTCTTTTTCATGGTTGTGAAGCATGCCACAACTATAAATAGGAGGCTATGAGGAATTTTAGGAAACACATCACTTCTTCATGATCCAAGTCGTGCGGTAGTGCTAAATCCTCTAAGGTTTATTTTTGATTCCTGGCTGATACATTACTGATTATATGTCAAGCTATTCAGAATGATGGACAAGATAGTAACCATCCCAACAATGACATATCAAATGTGGAGATTTGCAATGCCCTATGGCTATTGGTCAAAGTTATAACAACTCAACTCAACCAACAAGTGGGTTCCCTCAAGATTACAAATGATAATAAGGAGGAGAGGAAGGTTAAGAGGGCTCGGTTTGATGGTGATTTTTGGGTGCTAAGGGTGGTTATTTCTAACAAGGTCACAAATTCCTAGGTCAAGGGTCCTCTCAGGCTCAAAACCAAAAGTTTTCTAGTAATAAGGTGCCTAACCCCAAAGCTCAAGTTGGTAATAATTGATTGTCTATTCCTAGATGCCCAAAATGTGGATGGAATCATGTGGGAAAATGTCTGAGAAAATGGGTGCATACTTGTTGTATGGCAAGACTGGCCACAAGATTGTTTATTGTCCATATGCTCAGAGAAAAGGTTAAGATGATCATCCTCTACGATGTAATTCTCATGGAACTCAAAGGGCACAAAGTGGTGCCAAGAGTGGAGGTGTTATTTCCTTTCCTAAGTGTCCAAGCCATTGGAAAAATCATGGTGGCATTTGTCGGAGAGGATCGAGTGGTTGCTTTGGTTGTGGAAAAATGGGGCACAAAATCTCTGAGTGTCCATATGTTGCTAAAAGAGGTAAAGAAGGGTGTTTTTGAGGTCAAGTAGTTTCAATAGGGCTAATGCATGATGCCCAAACCTTAGGAGGAGGTTCATATGGAAACCGATTTGATGATCTTCAAGAGGGGCAAAAGGTGGATGAGACCCTAGGTTATGTCACTAGTATGTTAAAGGTTTTGACTATGATGTGTGTGCTTTATTAGATCTTCTGAAACCCTCTTTCATTATTCCATTATTTGCTTTTATATTTCATGCATGTCCCCAATTACAGAGTGAACTTTATGAAGTGTCTTCCCCCATTGGTGAGTCCATTATTGCTAGAAAGGGCTATAGGTATTATTTCATATTTATATTGCATAAAGTCTTGCCTTGTGATTTTGTTGAACTTGACATGGTAGATTTTGACATTATTCTTAGGATGGATGGTTACATGCATATTATGCTTCCATTGATTGTAGGACCCATAAGGTTAGGTTCCAAATTCCTAATGAGCCCATCTTTGAGTGGGAAGGTCAAAATTTGGTGGTTAAAAATAGATTCATCTCTTGTCTTAAGGCTCGAAAATCAATTTCTAAGGGTTTCATTTACCATGTTGTGAGGGTTAGGGATATTAAGTCTAAAGTCCTTCTTATTGAGTCAATTTTGGTGGTCAATGAGTTTCTTGATGTCTTTCCTCATGAGCTTCACCGTGTTCCTCCCAAAAGGGAAATAGACTTTTGTATAAACCTCCTCCCTGATACACAACCCATTTCCATTCCTCCTTTCCTATGGCCCCAGCGAAGTTAAAGGACCAATTGAAAGATTTGTTGTTGAATAGTTTCAGATGTCCTAACAAGTCATGTTGGGGTGCACTGGTGTTATTTGTAAGAAAGAAAGAAGGCTCACTTAGAATGTACATTGGTTATCGGCAACTCAATAAGGTCAATATAAAGAACAAGTATCCTCTACTAAGGATAGATGACCTATTTTGTCAACTATAAGGGGCTAGTCATTTTTTTAAGATTGGTCTTCAGTCCGATACTACGAAATGAGGGTGAAGGAGCAGTATATTCCCAAACGGCTTTCTGGACTAGGTATGGGCATTTTGAATTTGTGGTGATGTGGTTTGGTTTAATTAATGCACTGATGATATTTGTGGATCTTATGAATAGGATCTTTAAATCCTACCTTGGCATATTGGGGTGGTGTTCATGGATGATGTTTTGACTTATTCCCGCAGTGAGAACATCACATGATAATTTTAAGGGTAACATCGCAAACCTTGAGGAAAGGAAGTTGGTTGCTAAGTTGACGAACGTAAGTTTGGCTAAAGTAGTGTGTGAAGAATTAGACCTAGATCTTCCCCCTCTTTGCTAGAATTGAAGGTATTGGTGAAGGATGGAAAGGTGGAGGTTTTCTCCTAAGGTGAAGATGGTGTGCTTAGGTATCAGGTACGTTATGCATTTTTGTTGTTGATTGGGTTGACATACATGATCTTGAAAGAGACACATGATTCACCCAATTCTATTCTTCTCGATTTTACAAAGATGTATAGAGATTTTAGGAAGGCATCTTGGTGAGGTTGATAAGATGGCTTTGATTGGACCGAGTTTGGTTATGGATTCCATAGAGAAAGTGAGGCTTATAGGGGAAAGGTTGAGAACAGATCAAAGTAGACGAATGTCCTACTCCAATGTGAGGAGAAAAGATCTTGAGTTTTGTGTAGATGATTGGTATTTGAAGCTTTCACTAATGAAGGGCATTGTTAGGTTTAGCAATGAGGGCTAATTGAGCCCAAGGTATGTAGGACCTTGTTGAATTTCGATGAGAAATGGCAAATTTTCTTCTGAATTAGAGTTGCCTATGGAAGTGTGTATGGTTCATCCGTCTCCGTGTACCCATGTTGAGGAAGTGTTGTTGACCTAAGTTCTATAGTACCTTTGGAAGTTATGGGTGTTGTGGAAGGTAACTTGACCTATGAGGAGGTCCCAGTGGAAATATTGGATAGACAAGTAAGGACGTTAAGGAACATAGATGTGGTATCCATCAAACTCCTTTAGAGGACTCAATAAGACAAAACTGCAACTTGGGAGGTTAAAGAGAACATGAAGAAGGGATCTCTATACTGTTTGCACTCTATTCAAGCCTAATATAACAAACAAAGTCCTTTCTATAATTTCATGTCTTAAGTTTCAGCCCTTATGTCATTATTACGTGCATACATGCTAATGGTTTGATGCATATATGTGAAACTTTTTAAGAATGATGTTTAAGTGCATTTGTTGCATCCATGTCGGGATGGAAGTCTCATGATTACTCCTTTTATGTATGTTTCTTTGAAATTTGGGGACAAATGTTCCTAATGGTGAGAAATTTTTATGCTCCTCATGTGCTTCAGAATGCCCTATAAGCGTATTTCTTGAATATCTCAAAATCTGTGCCTGATTTCGAAAATCTGACTTTATATTCTCATTTGGGGGGGCAAAATTGTATTCGAGAAGGGTAGCCCTTCGTTTTTAGCAGCCCCATAGTGAAAAATAATTTTCACAATGGGAAGTTAAAACAGTGACGATCAGCGACGGAGCCACGTCGCACCTCTGACGCTGCTCAGTACAACTTTCCCTCATTTTTGCTATTTCATTTAAGGGCATCGGGGTAATAATCCAATACCCATTTAAACATGAAATCCTTTATATTTAACCATTTTTTAAACTCTAAAACCCTCAAAACCCTCTTAAATTCTCCCCAAAACATCACCCAATCCCCCATTCAATTTCAAGAATCTCAAGAGCACATTTGGAATTTTAAGAACCCAAGTCAAGCTTCAAGTCTTCCCCAAATATTTCTTCAAGAATTCCAAGGTTTAGGTATGTGGGTTTGATCGTGGGAACCTTCCTTCCCACAAGTCCAACTATTCCTCTTCTCTTACCATATGATGTTTATGAATCTTTATGAATATTTTCTAAACTCTTGAATATGGTATTACTACATTGTGCATTATCATGAACTTAAATATTATATGGTATTTAAGTATTATTTTAAGGGTATTTATGAACTCTTGTTTATGATGATATTATTATGCATTATATATATGTCATTTATGTGGGTTTTACAAGAAATGACATTTTATGCCAAAATGTTGTTGGATTTTTTTATTATGATGGATTTTAGGATATCAAAATCATTTCTCCATGATGCTATGAAAAGATATAAAAGGACTTATGTGTTTAGTTGGTTTTCATGATATTCAAAATAAAGGTTTTTGCTTGATAAGATGGAATTCATACCCCTATGTCCATATTTTGAAAGATGATGTATATTATCATGATTAGTATTATTTAAACTAATTATTCCCTGTATTTCTTGAAATACGATACTTTCTTAAAATATGAAGGTTTTGCTACAATATTAGTGGGTTGATTTCAATGACTTTCAAATGAATTGATCTTATTTCTCGCTTATCTCTTACTTTTGAAATGCATGGGTTTAAGTACATGTGCATATGCCCACCATGTGTTTGACTAAATTACTTGGCAACGAATCTCCATGTTGATGAGAGATTATTGTATGAATTTACATGACAAACATGTTATGATAATTTATGGGTTCTCAAGCATGCATTAAACTCATGAAAAGTTTTTATGATCTACAAGTGAATTATTGAGCTCTTATGTTTGTGCTCTATTCTCACATGAATTATGAAGCCTACTAGAAGAGGTTATGAATTATGTTGTATGCCTAACCCTCTAGTACAGGGCAAATATCTACATATGTTATGTGCCACACCCTCATGTATGACTTAATACTATATACTATTTTATATCTACATGAAAGGGTTATGAAAAATGTTGTATGCCTAACCCTCATGTACGAATCATGTACGAATCAATACTACTTACTATCTTACATCTACATAAAGGGGTTATGACCTATGTTATATGCCTCACCCTCATGTACGAACCAATACTAGTTATTATCTGATATGTATATAAAGGGGTCATGAACTATATTGCATGCCTCACCCTCATGTATTAATCAATACTACTTACCATCTTATATCTACATGAAGGGCTTATGAACTATGTTCTATGCCTCACCCTCATGTACGAATATGTACTACTTACTATCTTATATCTACCTAAAGGGGTTATGAACTATGTTGTATGCATCACCCTCAAGTAGGAATCAATACTATTTACTATCTTATGCCTACATGAAGGGGTCATGAACTATGTTGTATGTCTCACCCTCATGTATGAATTAATGCTATGCAATATCTTATGCTCACATGTAGGGGTTACGACCTAGGTTATATCTCCACCCTCATGTACTACAAGTTACCTACTAAAAGGGGCTCTGACCAATGTTATATTCCTCACCCTCTAGTACATGGTATTTAGATGAGCTATTCATGTCACTTTATTGTATTGAACATGTTATTCAAGTATGATTATCCTCAAGCATGTTTACACCTAACAATTGGTTATAAATGTCATATTGAACTAATGTCTATCAAATATGATTATGCATCTTGATTATTATGCTTATGATTCTTGTAGGATTGCACCCCACATACTTAGTTTATCCAAGTACTAATGCAGACTCTATGCCTGATATCTGGTGACAATATCTATTTTCTTTCATGCCTACATTAAGACTTTATCAGTATTTTGGATACTTTTCTATGGGGTTGGGCCCGGGAGATGTCTTGGTCCCCGCCCAATCAGCTAGTAGTGGTGTCATTGAATATTATGTTGGTTTTATATTAATGAGTTTGACTCCTATTATGCTTATGCAATAACAAAAAACCTCTTCTAGTGCCACTTCCCTTATGATCTATTATTACTTGTTTGTTATCTTATGTTGCTTGCTCAACCAATGATGTGTATGTAATATGCTAAGAGGGTTATTTAAGATAATTAAAGGGCCCAAGCCCCTCATGCTCCTACACTGGCATCTCGGGTGAGAGACTTCAGGAGGATGAATCCCCAGAATTCTATACGTCAAAGGTGGATGAGAACCCTCAAGAGTTCATTGATGAGGTCTACAAAGTTTTGGCTATTATTGGTGTTAGAACGAAAGAGAAGGTGAAGTTGACAGCTTACCAACTCAAGGGTTGTCAAAAATATGGTTTAATCAATGGAAGTAAGAGAAGGGAGTCTTTACTTAATGTAGTGCTTTGGGAGGAGTTCAAAGAAGAGAAGGGAATCAATGTAGAGCTTTAGGAGGTGTCAAGGTAGCTTTTCTTTATCAGTTTCTCCCTCTTGAGCTTAGGGAAGCCAAACTGGTGGAGTTCAAGAATTTGAGACAAGGGTCTATCTGTGTGAGGGATTATACCCTCAAGTTCAATCAACTCTTCAAATATACTCCCCACTTGGTTTTCTACCCAAGGTCAAGAATGAACAAGTTCGTGATGGGTGTGTCCAATTTGGTGAGTGAGGTATACCGATCTGCTATGTTGATTAATGACATGGATTTATCCTATTTTATGACATATGCCGAACAAATGGAGGAGGAAAAGTTGAGGAAGAGGAGGAGTAATGAGGCTAAGAGGGCCTATTTTGAGGGTAGATTCCAAAGTCGAAAGGGTTGCCGGTTCCATCAACGCCAAGGGTTTTCTCATGCTTCTAATAGGGGATTTTCCATTGACTTCCCAAGGGCCCAAGGTGTTGGTATTATGGTTCCTTATAATATGTGTTCAAAAAGTGGTCAGGGTCATAGAGGCCCATGTTTGAGAGACATGAATGCATGTTATGGATGTTGGGTTGTTGGTCACCAAAAGATCGATTGCCCTCGTAACCACAACAAGGGTGAGGAGGTTCATCCACAAGGTGAAAATGTTATTCCTTTATGGAGAGGTGGTCAACAAGGTGGTTCCCTAAGGCATAATCCAATTTATGCTTTGCATGGGAGGCAAGGGGTTGATTAGGTGCCCGATGTCATCACCGGTATGTTAAAAGTCTTTGATTTTGATTGTGTATGCATTGATTGATCCAGGTGCCACTCTTTATTTTGTTACCCCCTTTTTCACCAAAGAGTTTCATGTTGAACCTAAATTATTGTGTGAGTTTTTTATGTCAACTATTGGTGCATTGATTGTTGCTAGAAAGGTGTATAGAAATTGTCCCACTTCCATTTTTATATGATTTTGTCTTGTGATCTTATTGAGTTGGATATGGTTGATTTTGATGTCATTCTGACGATTGATTGATTGCATGCATACTATGCCTCTATTGATTGTAGAATCCGTAGGGTCAATGTCCAATTAACAAATGAACCTGTTCTTGAGTGGGAGAGTCATGATGTGGTGGTCAATGGTAGATTCATCTCTTGTATTATAGCTCGTAAGTTGATCTAAGGGGTGTCTTTACCATCTTTTGACGGTTATAGATGTGGAGTCCAAAGTCCTTACTATAGATTCAGTTCCGGTTGTAATTGAGTTCCTTGATATCTTCCGTGGTGACCTACCCACTGTTCCTCTTTAGCGAGAAATAGATTTTGCATGACCTCCTCCCCGATACTCACCGTATTTCTATTCCCCCTTACCGCATCACCCTGATGGAGTTAAAGAAGTTGAAGGAGTAATTGTGGGACTTGTTGGATAAGGGTTCTATTAGGCTTAGCCAATCATCTTGGGGTGCTCCAGTGTTTGTGAAGAAGAAGGATGGGTCCCTTAGAATGTGTATTAACTACCGACAAGTTAATATGGTCACCATAAAGAATAAGTATCCTTTTTCAAGAATTGATGATTTGTTTGACTAATTGCAATGGGCTTGCCACTTCTCTACGATTGATCTTCGGTCAGGGTACCATCAAGTGAAGGCGAGGGAGTGTGATATACCTAAGACAACCTTTTGGACTAGGTTTGGGTATTATGAGTTTGTTATGATGTCCTTTGGGTTGACCAATGCACCGGCTATCTTCATGGATCTTATGAATAGGATCTTTAAACCCTACCTTTATTCGTTTATTGTGGTCTTCATTGATGATATTTTGATCTATTCACATAGTGAAGAGGAGCATATAGGTCATTTGAGGGTCGTGCTACAAAGATTGAAGGAAGAGAAGTTGTATGCCATGTATGAAAAATGTGAATTTTAGTTAAAAGAGGTGTCGGGGGATGGTATTAAGGTGGATCCTAAAAAGATGAATGCAATTAGAAATTGTCCAAGACCATTGACCCTGTTAGATAATAGGAGCTTTTTGGGCTTAGCGGGTTACTGTCAGAGGTATGTGAATGGGTTCCCTTGTATTGCTTCTCCTATGACCAAGTTAACTCAAATGAAATACAAATTTGTGTGGATTAATGAGTGTGAAAAGAGTTTCCAAACATTGAAAGATAAGCTTGTGTCCGCTCCTATATTGTCACTATCAGAAAGGCTAGAAGGATTTGTTGTGTATTGTGATGCTTCTAGAGTTTTTTTGGGTTATGTGTTGATGCAAAATGGTAAGGTAATAGCCTATGCTTCTAGGAAACTCAAAGTGCATGAAAAGAGTTATCTTACTCATGATCTTGAACTAGCCACCGTGATATTTGCATTATAGATTGGGTGTCATTATTTGTATGGGGTGCATATTGATATGTTCACCGATTATAAGAGTCTCCTGTATGTCTTCACTCAAGAAGATCTCAACTTCAGACAACGAAGATGGCTAGAACTTCTTAAGGACTATGACATAAGTGTACATTATCATCTCGGTAAGGCTAATGTGGTGTTGATGGTTTAAGTAGGGTGTCTATGGGTAGCCTTTAACATGTTGATGATGGTGGCAAAGCGGTGGCTAGGGAGGTCCATCGGTTGGCTAGATTGGGAGATAGGTTGAAGGAGGTTGATATTTGGGGTGTTGTGGTAGTTGATGGCTCTAAATATTCATTGGTTGGGGAGGCAAAATTTAAGCAAGATCTTGAGCCCATTTTGTTAGAATTGAAGGCATTGATAAAAGATTGTAAGGTGGAGGTTTTATTCCAAGGGGAAGATGGTTCCTTTAGGTACCAAGGTAGGTTATGTGTACCTTGTGTTGATGACTTGAAGGAGAAAATCCTTGATGAGGCTCATGGTTCTTCATATTCTATTCACCCTGGTGCTACTAAGATGTATAGAGATTTCAGAGAGGTATATTGGTGGGGAGGTACAAAGAGGGACATTGTCAAATTTGTATCCGGTTGTCATAGTTACCAAAAAGTCAAAGTCAAACATCAAAGGCCAGGTGGCCTAACAGAAGACTTGAAATTCCTACTTGGAAATGGGAAGAGATTAATATGAACTTTGTTATTGGGTTGCCTATGACTAGAAAGAGTTTTGATTCCATATGGGTTGTGGTTGATAGGATGACAAAGTCGGCTCATTTTCTACCGGTTAAGACTACATATGGGGATGAAGATATGCTAGGTTGTACATTCATTTCTTGGTATGGTTGCATGGGGTTTCTTTGTCCATCATATCGGATCGAGGTGCTCAATTTTCTTCATATTTTTGGAGATCCTTTCAAAAGTGTTTTGGCACAAGAGTTAAACTTAGTACAACATTTCACCCTCAAATGGATGGCCAAGCCGAAAGAACTATCCAACCACTTGAGGATATGCTTATGGCTTTTGTATTGGAGCTTAAGGGTAGTTGGGATGATCATCTTCTAGTGATTGAGTTTTCCTATTA
The DNA here is from genome assembly GCA_025774065.1 of Solanum ossicruentum. NCBI lineage: Eukaryota > Viridiplantae > Streptophyta > Magnoliopsida > Solanales > Solanaceae > Solanum > Solanum ossicruentum. The sequence continues at coordinate 2,100 of JAOTQR010120779.1, read as the reverse complement.
CAATAGCTATAATTCTAGCATCTGTATGGCTCTTTTTGAAGCTCTCTATGGTAGACATTGTAGATCACCAGTTGGATGGTTTGAGGTTGGGGAGGTGGCTTTGCTGGGACCAAATCTTGTTATGGAGGCTCTTGAGAAGTTTAAGATGATTAGAAAAGGATTGAAGATGGCCCAAAGTCTATGTTGATGTGAGGAGAAGGGATCTTGAATTCAAAGTTTGTGATTGGATCTAGGATTTGGCTTGTTTTGGAAAGAAGGGTAAGTTAAGCCCTAGATGTGTGGGTCCTTATAGGGTAACGAGGAGGATTGGTAAGGTGTCTTATGAGTTGGAGTTGCCTAAAAAAATGAATTTGGTTTATCCGGTGTTTCATTTGTCTATGTTAAGGAAGTGTGTGGCTGATCTGAATGCTATTGTTCCATTGGATGTTGTGGGTGTAGTTGAAGACAATTTGACTTATGAAGAGGTTCCCGTTCAGACTTTTGATAGACAAGTGAAGAGTTTGAGGAACAAGTATGTTCCTTTGATTAAGGTCCTTTAGAGGAATGATCAAGTTGAAAGTACTACATGGGAGACCGAAGCGGACATGCAAAAGCGATATCGTTATCTTTTCCACTCTATTCAACCTAAGGTATTGATCTAAGTCCCCTATGTGATTTCAAGTCTAAGATCATCCCATGACATTTTCATGCATTCATGTTTAGATTGACAAGATCATGATGATTTTACACTTACGTTAAGATTTTAGAAATGATGGTTAAGTGCTTTGTTGCATCCTTATGTGGGCTGAAATTCTCATGCTTACGTCTCTCATATAAGTTTCTTAGATATTTGAGGATGAATGTTCCCAAGGGGGAGTTATTGAAACGGCCCCAAAAGTGTGCCAGAAAATGTGCCTAGGAAGTGGCTGAAATCGTAATTTCCGTATATCTCAAAATCCGTGTGTGATATCGAAATCCAACATCATATTCTTATTCAGGGGGTCAAATTGAGTGGGAAATGGTTCTAACCCTAATTCTGAGCAACCGTATAAATATTTGAAAATCACAAAAAAAAATCAATTTCTAGTGATGCGCTACTGTATATATTTGGCTACGAATTTCTATCTCGATCCAAGGCTTTTGGGTTTTGGGCCTAAACCTCCATATGCATGAAAAATACCTATACTTAGCCATATTTTACCTTCATATCATTCAAAACATTCCTAAGTACTCTCTCAAACACTTGGACTCATATTTCACTACCAATTTGAAGTCCCAAAACTCATACGGATCTTAAGGTTCTCATTCATGCTTCAAGTCTCCATCTCCAATATTCTTCAAGAATTCCCCAAAGTCAAGGTATATGGTTTTCATTTATGGGTTACTTGCACCCATGATGCCCAAACTTCCTTTTACTGAAACCACACGATTTCAAGTTGATTTACTTATGGGTCTAACTTATTATAAATAAGACTATAAACTAAGTTGGGGTTTCATGAAATTTTGACTGTTTTACCATGTTTTGAGCTATGAATCTAGGACACATTGTGGGATTTGATGAAGGTATTTGATGTATATTGCTTGAAGGTGTTACTAAGTATTGATGGATGGTTTAACAATGGATTTTCTTAAATGATTTCATCCCTAAATTGTATGGCTTTACACTAACTTTACACGACTACCAAGTGTTTGATAAAATGTCTGATTATAGTTTCTTGAGGAATTGAAGGTCTAATACATGTCTTATGAGTTGAATGACTTTACGATAATGAACAGAATATATTTATATGATATTCGCCTATATTTTCTTGGAATGTGACCCTATATTTTCTTGGAATGTGACCATGTCCTACTCAGAGGGTTAAAAGCCTAGGTAACCATGATAAGGGGTTTGTACCTAGATAACTAATCAAAAGGTTTCTGCCTTGATAACCGGGTTGAGGGGTTAGTACCTCAATCACAAGCGGTGGTATGGTTCAACTCTCTACCAACCAATCAAGGGGTTCATACTTTGGTAACCGAGTTGAGGGGTTAGTACCTCGATCACCATGGGTGGTAGGGTGCGATGATCCACCAACCAACCAAAGGGGTTTGTACCTTGGTAAACTATGGGTTCTATAA
>JAOTQR010120759.1:0-23963 GCA_025774065.1 Solanum ossicruentum | reverse complement strand
GAACTATAAATCTTTTATCTATTGTAAGTTTTGAGAAGGGGTTTTGATGTAAGTTGCTTGAGGGTGTTTCAAGGTGATAATTGATGGTTTTATAATGGATTTTCTTGCATGATTTCATCTCTATATTTCATAATTTTTTACTAGCATTACACAACCTCTAAGTGTTTGGTAAAATGTTCGGATGTGGTTTCTTGAGGAGTTGAAGGTCAAAAGCATGAGATATGAGATGAATGACTATATAATGATGAAATGAGCTTATGCATATGATATATTCTATATAAAGTGTTGCATTAGACCATACCCGATCTGAGGGGACAAGAGCCCGGGTAACTAAGGTGGGGGTTTGTACTCATCAACCATGTGAGGGGTTTGTACTTCGCCACCATGGTGATAAGGTGTGATTAGCATCAACCATGTGAAGGGTTTGTACCATAAAACCACCAAGGGGTTTGTACCTTGAATAACTAGCTTGGTCTCTTCTACTTGTATGATATCCTATAAGAGCATGAGTTACTTAAGCATTGATCACACATGCCATATTGCTATATTATGCCTATTGCTTAATATTACGCATTTTTATTATGATGCCTATATATTGTTGCATTGTTGCCACGCCTCAAGTCCCGTTAGGGCGGACCAGCACCCGTTGCCAATAAGGCTCAGGAGAACAAGCCTGTACCTATGCACTTTCTATACATTTTATAAAGAATTGTATTCAACATGTATTTATGTAAGTAAACAGTGATACACGCCTAAAAGAAAATGCATATGACTAGGCCGTTGGGGCCACGGTGTCGAAAGTACAAACATGACCACACTTTAATTTACATAGTCTACAAAGCCTCTAGATAAGAGAAAGTATCCAATAAAGGTTGGGACAGGCCCCCGCCTCAAATAACTATACAATGTAAACACATAAGCTTTAGACACACACAAAGCTCCGAAGCAAGTTGGAGCTTGGTAATAGCAACTGAATGTCCTAGACCCTACTAGGGAGATCTACTAGCACCTATACCTGCAGCATCAAATGTAGGTCCCCCGCAATAGACTCAGTATTAGAAAATGTTATTGAATAAGTAAGGCAGCAAATAATGTATATGAAGTAACAACTTCAAACAAAGCTATGCACTGATATAGAATAAATGACCACCTTTGGATATACTTTGGGATTGTATACTTTATGTTCTTTATATTGCTTTACCTTTACTGTATTGTCTGTGCACATCATAAAATATAAATAACCAACTGATCAGTGGTAAACTATATCAGGTTCATCCCTGGCTAGGTTATACTCAACCCCTCGGGCTACCCCCCGTTGATAGGATCGTCCCTGGCTAGGTGCTACCTCCACCCCTCGGGCTACCACCTATCAAAAACTGTATACTTTATCTTTCAATTACATTTGAGATGATTCTTTTAGTGGTATAATGTTGGAGCTTTCGGGCTGTTTTTACAATATATAACATGAAAATAAACATTCAAGACAACATGGCATTGAAAAGAGTATGTTACATAAGCAACGAAATGCGTATGAAATGAAACAACTCATGAACTTTGTTTAGCAATAAGAACTCATGCACTTGGTATCCATGAATGAATATAGATTTGAAGGGAACTACATGTAGGAGCATATGAACAAGTGAAAGAGTAGATACATGGTTGTTTGTCATGTTGGAGTAGATAAGTGCTTTTACTTACCGAAGGACCTATGTTTCATGCCAAATGATATGAAATCAAGTAGCCTTGCATACCTCGTTGTATCACCTTATTTCTACCTTGGAGTGGCTGCCTTTCACTCAAATACTTATCTAATAATATTAGGCAATAAAACTAGTATTAGCACCAGCACAAAACTTCTAGGCAGTCCAATATCATAAAAACGATCACACAGATAGCAAGCTTTCAATTAGTGATGCAAAGACATTCTTCAATCTTTTCGCTTATAAATGTATTTTCCAACTACCATTGTTATGTGCATGTCATGTACATCTTATTTTTAGTCCATTAGCAGTCCCACAACAGCCCACAAAACACAACACACAACAATTCTTCACAACATACAAACAAGCGACATAACGTTATACCCTTTCACCATACCACAAGTAATAAGGCTAGTTATGAAGCAGCTTGGACTTCAAAATTGAGCCTAGTTGGGTTCCAAATCTGATGGGCCTTTTGCTGCCCATTCTTCTCATTTCCCTTTAGTTACTTTGGCCCAAAATCATCAATGAATTGGTATGGGATTGGTCCCATTTTCTATGCTTACCAAACTAAAAATTAAGTCCACTTATGATGTAAAAACATAAGCTAAAGTTACAACATTAACACATACTTTATTCATAATCGAACATGAACTAATTTGTCGTCAAACCTCGTCTCCGTTTGGCTAGCAAATTCATGCTAAGCAAGTAGATGAATCACCTATTAGATTATTAATTCATATGAATACCATAATTCTCTTACTTGATGACATCCTCAATTTAACATAAAATGCATATACACAAGGCCCTCATAAGCATTAGACGCCCATATCACCCATTAACACGAGAATCAAGCACTTTCAAGAATTGATGCCACTTTGACCAATCCATATCATGATATATTCACATAGAATTAGTACATGTAAAATGTGGGGTGTTACATCCTCCCCCCATAGGAACGTTTGAGGAATAAAATGTGGGGTGTTACATCCTCCCCCCTTAGGAACATTCGTCCTTGAATGTTAGCACAATTGGGTAATTTAACCATGTATAAGCCTTTATTTAAACAAACCTTCAACAATAAAAAAAGTATTCAATTACACGCACCTATTAGTGTTCCAATTTGCATGTTGGGTGTCCTCTTTAAATTCAAACAAATGAGCATATTTTGACTTCAATGCATCCTTGGCCTCCCAGTTTATCTCTTCTAGTTGTTGATTTCTCCAAAGTACCTTCACTGAAGCTACTTCTTTATTCCTCAGCTTCCTAACTTGACGATCCCGAATAGCAACAGGTACCTCTTCAGAAGTGAGATCTTCTGTAACCTGTACATCCTCAATAGGAGTGATACGGGATGGGTCACCTATGCATTTTCAAAGCATTAATATATGGAAAACTGGATGAACCATAGAAACTCTTAGGGTAGCTACAACTCATATGCAACCTGCCCGATCTTCTTAATAATCTTATAAGGCCCTATGTAACGTGGACCCAATTTTCCCTTTTCACCAAACCTCATAACCCCTTTCATTGGAGACACCTTTAAGAATACCCAATCTCCTACTGAAAAACTTCCAGCCCTCTTCTCCAAGAATCCGCATATGATTTGTGACGACTTTGGCTGTTTCTAGCCTCTGCTGTATCACCTTAACTTTTCCCATGGCTTGGTATACTAGATCTAGCCCAAGTAAGGTAGTTTCACCCACTTCAAACCATCCAATTGGAGACCTACACTTCCTTCCCTACAAAGCTACATAAGGTGCCATCTTGATACTTGAATGGTAGCTATTATTATAGGCAAACTCAATAAGTGGCAAATGGTCCACCCAACTACCTTTAAAGTCCAATGCACAAGCTCGCAACATGTCTTCAAGTGTTCGAATAGTGCGTACTGCTTGACCATCTGTTTGAGGGTGGAATGTTGTGCTCAAGTTTACTAGTGTTCCTAAACTCTTTTGGAAAGACTTCCAAAACTTTACAGTGAATTGAGCCCCTCGATTTGATATAATAGAGATTGGAACTCCATGTAGCCTGACTATCTCCTTGAGGTACATTTTGGCATACTCCTCCACTGTATAATCACTCCTGACAGGTAGGAAATATGCTGACTTTGTGAGTCTGTCAGCTATTACCCATGTAGAGTAATACTTCTGAAATGAGCGAGGTAAATCGGTAACAAAGTCCATATTGATCATATCCCACTTCCACGTTGGAAGTTCTATACATTGCATGTAACCTCCTGGCTTTTGGTATTCTACCTTCACTTGTTCACAATTTGGACATTGAGCCACAAATTCTACAAGGTCATTTTTCATGCCTCCCCACCAAAACACTCCCTTCAGGTCATAGTACATCTTAGTCGATCCTGGATGGGTGGAATATCGGGTATGGTGGGCTTCTTCCATTATCCTCTTTCTTAACCCTTTAACATTAGGCACACATAATATGTTTTGGCAGTAAAGTACTCCATTTTGTGTAAGGCCAAAGCCCTTTATCGCACCCTGACTCACCTTTTCCTTAAGTTGTCATAGAACTGGATCCTTGAACTATTTTTCTTTCACCTCCATTACCAATGAAGAATTTGCTGCATTATATACAATAACTCCTGCCTTTGGAGTTTCAAGAAGGCAAACGCCCAAACTGGCTAGTTGACATAGTTCCTTAGCCACCCCTTGACTAACCATGGCCTGTTCACCAGTAGTCATAACTGCCTTACAACTCAGATCATCATCTACCACATTTGCCTTCCCCGGATGGTAAAGTATATCAACATCATAATCATTTATCAGCTCCATCCATCTCTATTGTCTCAGATTTAGATTCTTCTTCTTAAAAATGTATTGCACTCTCTTGTGATTAATATATATATCAACGTGAACCCCATACAAATAGTGGCTCCATATTTTCAAAGCAAAAACAACCACTGCTAGTTCAAGATCACGAGTTGGGTAATTCTTCTCATGTAGTCGTAGCTTCCTGGATGCATAAGTAATTACCCTGCCATGATTTGTCAGCACACACCCTAATCCAACTCCCGAAGCATCACAATACACAGCATACACCTCGGTATCCTCTAGAAGTACTATCATAGGTGTAGAAGTTAGCTTATTTTTCAGTTCCTGGAAGCTCCTTTCACAAGCATCATTCCATTAGAACTTGGTTGCCTTATGTGTCAACTTTGTTAGAGGTGCAGAAATGGAAGAAAAATCTTCAACAAACCTTCTGTAATAACCTGCCAACCCTAGGAAACTCCGAACTTCTGTGGGCGTCGTTGGCCTTGGGCAATCTTTTGCAGCATCTATCTTTTGTAAATCAACTCCTATTCCCTCCTCAGACACATTGTGACCCAAGAATGCCACTGAGTTTAGCCAAAATTCATATTTATAAAACTTGGCATACAACTATCGATCACGAAGAACTTGTAACACTTGTCGTAAATGATTTCCGCGATCCTCTTCTGACCTTGAGTATACCAAAATGTCATCTATAAACACTATCACAAACATATCCAAGAATTTCGATTTTTGGGAAGTATCATGATTGTCCAATAAGAAGGGTTTCAATTTTTTCAAATGAAAAATTTATCATATGCTAAAATGGAATTAAACTATTAAACTGAACGAACTGCTTGTTCCCCCCTTCTTTACTGAATGGCTTAAATACCCTATTCATCAGATCCATAAAAACTGCTGGTGCATTCGTTAGCCCAAATGACATAACAAGAAATTCAAAGTGACCATACCGTGTTCTGAAAGTTGTCTTAGGTATATCTTCCTCCTTCACCCTCACTTGGTGATACCCGATTTCAGGTCAATTTTTGAAAAGCATTTGGCACCCTGTAACTGATCAAATAAATCATCAATCCTGGGGGGGGGGTATTTATTCTTAATTGTCACCCTACTTAATTGTCGATATTCGATACACATTCTCAAGATGCCATCCTTTTTGCGTACAAATAACACTGGTGCACCTCAGGGAGACACACTAGATCTTATAAAACCCTTCTCCAATAAGTCTCTCAATTGCTCCTTTAATTCACGCAATTCTGCTGGGGCCATTCTATATGGAGGGATAAAAATGGGTTAAGTGCCTAGAAGTAAGTTAATACCAAAATCTATTTCTCGTTCAGGAGGTAAGCCTGGAAGTTCATCAGGGAACACATCAATAAATTCATTCACCACTGGATCTGATTGAAGAGTTGGTGATTCTGCCTCCATATCCCTTTCTCTAACTAAATGACATATACACCCCTTAGATATCATCTTTCTGGCCTCAAGATAAGAGATAAACTTCCCCTTTGGTGCCCCAATATTGCCTTCCCATTCAAGAACTACCTCATTTGGAAAGTGGAAGTACACTTTCTTAGTTCGACAATCCACAGTGGCATAGCAAGAAGATAACCAATTCATACCAATTATAACATCAAATTCCACCATTTCTAACTCAATACGGTTAGCCAATATGTCATGATCACAAACAGTTACTATATAACCACAATAAACCCTTCAGCCTGTATGTTGCTAACTCAACCGCTTTCGTACCACTCATATGCATGACATCTAAAGTGCACTGAATCTGATCAATAAAGTCTTGGGGATCTTCATTAGGATCAGACCCAGTGAAGGTTGGATGGTCCAAATGAAAGAAATCACGTATCCTCATGCCAGCTGTCCTATTAGCACCTCCTATACCCACAATTGGACCTTCCTATTTTTGGCTTTGTCTAGCAACTATGCAAGTAAGTAGTTGAACTGCATTTCTCAAATCCTGCACTATAGAATTAATAGGTGGTTCTGGGGAAATTTTACTATTTCTGGGTTCATCAAAGGCTGGAGGGTTTAGAGATGCCTGTGACAGAGACTCAACTTGAGCCTCATTTCGTCTCACATGACTGGGGGAACCAGCCACCACTTCTACTGCCTTTCCTTTACCTTTGCTCTTCTTGGTTTCTGGCATACTTGCTAGCTGTACAAAACAATTTAGGAATTAGACATAACTCACCTAGCCCTATTGTATGATCTAAAGAATGAAAGAAAGTAACAACTTCTAAATGCCACGTAGCCTCCTGCTTATAAATATGGTGCATAACACATCGATAAACAAGGCTCTACATTGACATGGCTTTGTAGACTCCCTAGGATGACCCGCTCTGATACCACTTCTGTCACGCCCCAAGTCCCGTTAGGGCGGACTGGTACTCATTGCCAATAAGGCTCGAGAGAACTAACCTGTACCTATGCACTTTCTATACGTTTTATAAAGAATTGTATTCAACATGTCTTTATGTAAGTAAACAGTGATACACACCTAAAAGAAAATGCATATGACTAAGCCATTGGGGCCACGGTGTCGAAAGTACAAAACATGAGCACACTTTAATTTACATAGTCTACAAAGCCTCTAGATAAGAGAAAGTATCTGATAACGGTCAGGACAGGTCCCGCCTCAAATAACTATACAATGTTAACACATAAGCTTTAGACACACACAAAGCTCTGAAGCAACTTGGAGCTTGGTAATATCAACTGAATGTCCTGGACCCTACTAGGGAGATCTACTAGCACCTGTACCTGCAACATGAAATACAGGTCCCCAGCAAGAGACTCGGTATGAGATAATTTACTGAATATGTAAGGCAGCAAATAATGTATATGAAGTAACAACTTCAAACAAAACTATGCACTGATATAGAATAAATGACCACCTTTGGATATACTTTGGGATCGTATACTTTATGTTCATTATATTGCTTTACCTTTACTGTATTGTCTGTGCACATCATAAACTATAAATAACCAACTAATCAGTGGTAAACTATATCAGGTTCATCCCTAGCTAGGTTATACTCAACCTCTCGGCTACCCCCCGTTGATAGGATCGTCCCTGGCTAGGTGCTACCTCCACCCCTCGGGCTACCACTTATCAAAAACTGTATACTTTATCTTTCAATTACATTTGAGATGATTCTTTTAGTGGTACTAATGTTGGAGCTTTCGGGTTATTTATACAATATATAACATGAAAATAAACATTCAAGTCAATATGGCATTGAAAAGAGTATGTTACATAAGCAACGAAATGCGTATGAAATGAAACAACTCATGAACTTTGTATAGCAACAAGAACTCATGCACTTGGTATCCATGTATGAATATAGATTTGAAGGGAACTGCATATAGGAGCATATGAACAAGTGAAAGAGTGGATACATGGTTGTTTGTCATGTTGGAGTAGATAAGTGCTTTTACTTACCGAAGGACCTATGTTTCATGCCAAATGATATGAAATCAAGTAGCCTTGCATACCTCGTTGTATCATCTTATTTCTACCTTGGAGTGGCTGCATTTCACTCAAATATTTATCTAACAATATTAGGCAATAAAACTAGTATTAGCACCAAAACAACACTTCTAGGCAGTCTAATATCATAAAAACGATCACCCAGACAGCAAGCTTTCAATTAGTGATGCAAAGACATTTCTTCAACCTTTTCGCTTATAAATGTATTTTCCAACTACCATTGTTATGTACATGTCATGTACATCTTATTTTTAGTCCCTTAAGAGTCCTACAAAAGCCCACAAAATACAACACACAACAATTCTTCACAACATACAAACAAGCGACATAATGTTATACCCTTTCACCATACTTCGACGTCAACAATCCCAAAACTATTTTAACTTTACCAAAATTATTTCCAAAGATTTTACCACATATAACAAGTCTTAATATATTCCAAAAATATCCCCAAATCATGGTTAAGTCGTGGAATAACATACTACAATTCTACACAACTTACAAATAGACAACATAACATTACTCCCTCCTTCGCTACATTTCGACGATGATAATTCCAAACCTTTTCCAACTCTAACCAAACTATTACAACAACATTTACACATACAAATAGTGATAATAAAATCTTGTAACATTACCCAAGAACTCATTAAGGACATGATCCAATAGCTTTAAATCCAACAGCCCACAACTTCTAACCAACATCATACTTAAGATAGCACAAGAAAACTCTTTTGTTAATTGAAATCAAAATTTGGGAAACAACATTAGTTAATGTCTACAACTCAAATCTTGTTAAGAACATCAAATTCTCTTCGTAATATAGCCCACAAACCATTTAGAAATCACTAAAATAAAAGGAAAAAGTGCAACAATTTTCTGGACACAAGTTGTCCAGAATTTTCAATCAGCATATTATCATGTACTTCTTGATTCTTATGAAGAAAGCTTACCAAAAACACATTTATAAACACTTACCTTTATCTTCAAAATTGAGAAACTCCTTATGAAGCCTAAGAGATCCTTTGGCTACTGCTGCTAGGTCAAGAAACGTGTAAGAGAGAAAATGGGGAAAGCTGAAATTTTTCTAAGTCTAAATGGGGATTGAAATTTGCTGCTTATAATCCCATCTTAAAGGGCCTCATTTGGACGAATTTCCTTGGGTTTTTTTACCATATAAGATCACTTAATACCACAAGTAATAAGGCTAGTTATTAAGCAGCTTGGACTTCAAAATTGAGCCTAGTTGGGTTCCAAATCTGATGGGCCTTTTGCTGCCCATTCTTCTCATTTCCCTTTAGTTACTTTGGCCCAAAATTATCAATGAATTGGTATGAGATTGGTCCCATTTTCTATGCTTACCAAACTAAAAATTAAGTCCACTTATGATGTAAAAACATAATCTAAAGTTACAACATTAACACATACTTTATTCATAATCGAACTTGAACTAATTTGTCGTCAAACCTCGTCTCCGTTTGGTTAGCAAATTCAAGCTAAGCAAGTAGATGAATCACCTATTAGATTATTAATTCATACGAATACCATAATTCTCCTACTTGATGACATCCTCAATTTAACATAAAATGCATATACACAAGGCCCTCATAAGCATTAGACGCCCATATCACCCATTAACACGAGAATCAAGCACTTTCAAGAATTGATGCTACTTTGACCAATCCATATCATGATTTATTCACATAGCATTAGTACATGTAAAATGTGGGGTGTTACAATGGCATACTACATACTTAGTACATTCGAACATGCCAGCGCATAGTCTTGCCTATATGAACCACCATGTAGGAACCAGAGCCTAAGTTGATCATTCTCCTCCACGTGGCTAGTTCGATACTTTTCAACCTAGTTGGTGAGTCCTCTAATTCGGGGACCATAGTCTATGCTCTATTGTTATGTATTGAGAAACTCTTCTCTATGTTCTATTTGCCTATGAGTGTGAGCCCGGTTGCTTTGTCTCGGCCCCCTCTCATATCTATGTAGTAGAGGTAGTTATTGGACATATTATGTATCTTTGATATGAGTTTGACTCTTGTTTCTTGACTATGATATTATGCAAGCTTTTCCCTTAGCCCTTTTCCACCTATTCTTACTCTTTAATATTTTTATATGCTTTCATGACAATGATGTGTAATGACTAGTTAAGAGGCTTGTCTGGGGTTCCTTCGTGTTCCCTATTCGCATTGTCACATCTAGGACCTAGTCTTGGTTAGTGAAAACTTTATATCAGAAAAATAGGTTGATAGATCCACGGTATCCAAAACACTGCGTCAATTAGAGTCCTATTCATGATTGTGAAGCGCGCCAAGACTATGAGTAAGAGGCTATGAGAAGTTTTAGTAAATGTTTTCCTTTTTCATGTTTTACGTTATGCTATAGAGTTGTAGTGAGTTTTCCAAACTAACGATTGTTCTTTGTTATGCTAGATCATGCTAAACACTAGAGGAAGAAGGGCCAAACTCCCGAAGAACAACTACAAATAGTGAGCTCCAGGATGCTCTCACTATGCCTACCCAAGTTGTGGCCAATAAAGTCAATCAAGGAGCCCAAGCCCCTAATGCTACTACCCTGGGGGCTACGGTACGATACTTCAAGAGGATGAACCCTCTGGTATTCTATGGGTCAAAGGTGGATGAAGATCCACAAGAGTTTGTTGATGAGGTCTACAAAATTTTGAATATCATAGGTGTTGGGCAGAATGAAAAGGAGGAGTTGGTGGTGTACTAACTCAAAGGGGTATCCCAAATATGGTATGATCAATGGAAGGGTGAAAAGGGTATTGGTAATGTGGTGCTTTGGTAGGAGATCAAATTGGCTTTCCTTAATCGGTTTTTTCACTCTTGAGCTTAGGAAAGTAAAGTTGGTGGAGTTTATGAACTTGAAACAAGATGCTATGAGTGTGAGGAGTATTCCCTCAAGTTTAACCAACTTTCAAAGTATGCTCCTCATTTGGTGGTCGATCCTAAATCTAGGATGAATAAGTTCTTGATGGGGGTCTCTGACTTTGTAAGTGAAGAATGCCGGTCCTCCATGCTAATTAGTGACATGGACTTGTGTCAGTTGATGACCTATACCAAACAAATGAAGGAGGAGAAAGAGGAAGAGAAGTGGGCATGAGGCGAAGATGGCCCAATTCGAGGCTAAATCCCAAAAGGGTGCTACATTTCTTCAAGGCCAAGGGCCCTCTCATGCTACTAATAGGGATTTTGCCTATGACTTCCCTAGACCTCAAGGTGTTGGTGGGGTGGCTCCTATTGATATGTGGCCTAAAAGTGGAAAAAGCCATGGGGCCCATGTTTGAAGAGTTCTAATGCATGCTATGAATGTGGGGAGTAAGAAGATAGATTGTAACAAATTGTGGCAAGGGCTGAGGTGCAAATGCAGTCCCATTGGGTAGAGGTGGTCCTCAAGGTGGCTCCCCAATGCACAACTGATTTTATGCACTACATGGAAGGCAAAGTGTTGGTGAGGTCACCGATGTTGTTATCGGTATGTTGAAAATCTTTGACTTTGGTGTTTATGCTTTGATTGGTCCGAGTGCTGCTCTTTCCTTTGTTACTCCTTTTATTGCTAAAATGTTCCATATTGACCACTAGCTGTTGTGTGAGTCATATGAAATGTCTACTCCTATTTGTGCCTCTATTGTTGCTAGGGAAGTTTATAGAAGTTGTCTTATTTGTATTTTGCATAAGTTGTTACCTTGTGATCTTGTTGAATTAGACATGGTGGAATTTGATATCATTCTTAGGATAGATTGGTTGCATAAGTTGTTGCCTTTTATTGATTGTAGAGCCTATAGGGTCAAGTTTGAATTCCCTAATGAACCCATCCTTGAGTGGAAAAGTCAAGATGTGGTGGTCAACGGTAGATTTATTTCATGCATTAAAGCCCATAAGTTGATTTCTAGGGGGTGTTTGTATCATCTTGTGAGGGTTAAATATGTGGATTACAAATTCCCTTCCATTGAGTTGGTTCCGATTGTAAAAGAGTTTCTTGATGTCTTCCAAAATGACCTCCCCAGTGTCCCTCCCAAAAGGGAGATAGATTTTGGCATAGATTTCCTTCTCGATACTCAACCTATCTCCATTCCCCCTTATTGTACAGCCCTGGCAAAGTTAAAGGTGTTAAAGGAACAATTGAATGATTTTTTGGAAAAGGAATTTATTAGGCCTAGCCAATCAGCTTGGGGTGCTTCAGTATTTTTTGTGAAAAAGAAGGATAGGTCACTTAGAATATGCATTGACTACTGATAACTCAATAGGGTCACCATCAAGAATAGGTATCCTCTTCCAAGGATTGATGATTTTTTTGATCATCTGCAAGGTGCTAGCTTCTTCAGAAAGATTGATCTTTGGTCTGGGTATCATCATGTAAGGGTGGGGGAGTGACATTCCCATGATGGCCTTCCGGACTAGATATGGGCATGAGTTTGTTGTAATGTAATTTGGGTTGACCAATGCACCGACCATCTTCATCGACCTGATGAATAGGGTCTTCAAACCTTACCTTTATTCCTTTGTTGTAGACTTCATTGATGATATATTGATCTATTCACATAGCAGGGAGGAGCATATTGGTCATTTGAGGGTGGTGCTATTGCAAAGATTAAGGGAGAGAAATTGTATGCAAAATATGATAAGTGTGAATTTTTGTTGAAGAGGTTACATTCTTGAGTGATGTGGTATCGGGGGATGGTATAAAAGTGGAAAACCGATGTGATTAAAAATTGACCTAAAACATTGACCCGATCGGATATAAGGAGCTTCTTGGGCCTAATGGGTTATTATAGAAGGTTTTTGAATGGGTTCTCCTCCATTTCTTCCCCTATGACAAAATTGGCTTAAAAGAAGGTTAACTTTGTGTGGACTGAAATATGAGAGGAGCTTCAAAACATTGAAAGACAAGCTTGTGTCCACTCCTATATTGTCACTACCAGATGAGCTTAACGGATTTGTGGTGTATTATGATGCTTCCCGGGTTGGTTTAGTTTTTGTGTTGATGCAAAATTAAGGTCATAGTATATGCTTCTAGACAACTCCAGGTACATGAAAGGAACTACCCAACCCATGATCTAGAGTTAGCTGCCATTGTGTTTGCATTAAAGATTTGACGTCACTACTTGTATAGGGCGCATGTGGATATGTTCACCGATCATAAGAGCCTCCAATATGTCATTACTCAAAAAGATCTCAACTTAAGGCAAAGGAGATTGTTAGAAATTCTCAAGGACACCGACATGAGTATGTAGTATCATCGGTGTAAGTCAATTGTGGTGGCGGGTGCCTTGCGTAGGTTGTCTATGGGTAGCTTAACCTATATTGATGGTGGTGGGGAGATGGCTAGGGATATGCATCAATTGGATAGATTAGGGGTTAGGCTGGAGGAGGTTGGTGATGATGGTGTGGTTGTTGTTAATGGGTCTAAGTCTTCATTTGTTGATGAGGTGATAGAAAAACAAGACCTTGACTCCTCCTTGCTTGAATTGAAGGCCTTGGTGAAAGAGGGTAAACTAAAGGTGTTCTCCCAAGGGGGAGATGGTGCCCTTAGGTTCCAAGGTAGCTTGTATGTACCTTGCATTGATGGTTTGAGGTAGAAGAGCCTTGATGAGGCCCATAATTCTTCTTATTCTATCCACCCCAGTTTCACCAAAATTTATAGAGACTTGAGATATGTGTATTGGTGGGGAGTCATGAAGAGAGACATTGCCAAATTCATTTTCGGTTGTTGTAGTTTTGCAACAAGTCAAAGCCAAATATTAAAGGTAGGGTGGCCTAAACCAAGATAGAGAGATTCCTACTTGAAAGTGGGAGGTGATTAATATGGGTTTTGTAGTTGGGTTGAACAAGACTAGAAAAGATTTTGATTCCATTTGGGTGGTAGTTGATAGGATGATGAAATCGGCTCACTTTCTACCAGTTAAGACCACCTATGGGGTAGAAGAGTATGCAAGGTTTTACATTCATGAGTTAGTAAGGTTGCATGGGGTTCCTTTGTCCATAATATCAGATCGCGGTTAACAATCCACTTCACACTTTTGGAGGTCCTTTCAAAGGGGTCTTGGTAAAAATGTTCACCTTAGTACAACCTTCAACCTTCAAACGGATGGCCAAGCCGAAAGGACAATTCAAATCCTTGAGGACATGCTAAGGGCTTGTGTATTGGGGTTGAGGGGTAGTTAGGATGACCATCTTCCTTTGAATGAGTTTGCCTACAATAATAGCTATCACACTATCATCGATATGGCTCCTTTTGAGGCTCTTTATGGGAGACGTTGTAGATCCTTGATTGGTTGGTTTAAGGTTGGAGAGGTGGCTGTACTAGGACCAAGTCTAGTTATGGAGGCTCTTGAGAAGGTTAGTATGATTAGGAAAAAGTTGAAGATGGTCCAAAGTCGTAAAATTTCCTATGCCGATGTGAGAAGAAGAGACCTTATTCAAATTGGTGATTGGGTTTACTTGAAAGTTTCTCCAACAAAAGGTATCATCCACTTTGGTAAAACAGGGAAATTAAGTCCAAGATAATGTAGTCCTTATGAGGTTATGAGGAGGGTTGGCAAGGTAGCTTATGAATTGAAGTTGCCTAGTGAAATAAATTTGGTTCATTCAGTGTTCCATATCTCTATGTTGATAAAATATGTTGGTGAACCTAATGCTATTGTGCCTCTTGATATTGTGGGTGATGTTGAGGATAACTTGACTTATGAGGAGGTTCTGGTGAAGCTCCAAGATAGGCAAGTGAAGAGATTGAGTAATAAGGAGGTGGCATTCGTTAATGTCCTTCGAAGTAACCAACAAATCAAAAGTGTTACTCGGTAGGCCGAAGCGGACATACAAAAGCGGTATCCTTATCTTTTAAACTCCACTAAAGCCTAACATACCAATTATAAGTCCCCTATGTGATTCAAGTCTTATTATTCAGCCTCTATGTCAATCATATGCATTCATGTTTAAGTTGTCATGTTTATGATGATTTTACATATATGTTGAGATTTTGAAAATCGTGTTTTAAATGTAATGTTGAATTTTAGTTGGGGTTGGTTTGTTTATCATCATTCTTATCTTGTACATACCTTTTACATTCGGGGACGAATGTTCCCAAGGTGGAGATATTGAAAGGACCCCAAAAACTACCCGAAAATGTGCCTCAGAATACTCAGAATATTAAATTCCATATATCTCAAAATCTATTATCTATTTCGATAATCCGACTTCATATTGTTGTTCGATGGGTTAACATTAGGGGGGTGAAACTTTTTAACCACAAATTAAGTACGAAAGATTAGCAATTATGAAACTCCAAAGTGTAATTTCCAGAGGGGTATTCACATCGCCTCCACGACGCACCTTTGTTCAATTTGGGGACTGGTTTTTTTTTTTGTTTGGTCCAAAACTTTTATGTCTTGGGCCTAAGTGTTCCCAAATGTGTTTTTACCTATCACTCCAAAAATTGAAGTCCAAAAACCTCATCCAAAGCTAAGATTATCCTTCAAGGTTCTTCTTCAAGCTTCAAGTCTCCGTCTCTAATCTTCACCAAATTCATTTCTAAGCTATGTGGGTTTCTTTCATGGGATCCTTTCACCCATAATACCCAAGCATCTTTTTACTCAGATTGCATGATTTAAAGTTGATTTACAAATGGTTCTTGCTTATTATGAAATTCATTGCACACTATGCAAAAGCTATGTAAAGTTATGACTATTTTTCTATGTTTTGAGCTATAAATCTTTGATATATTGTATAATTTGAGGAGGGGTTTTGATGTATGTTGCTTTAGGGTGTTGCAAGGTGATAATTGATGGTTTTACATTGGATTTTCTTGCATAATTTCATCCCTATATTTCATGGTTCCGGATGTGGTTTCTTGAGGAGTTGAAGGTCCAAACCATGAGATATGATATGAATGACTATATGATGATGAAATGAGCTTATGTATGTGATATACTCTATATTAACTGTTTCATTAGACGATACCCGATCTGGGGGACAAGAGCCTAGGTAACCAAGGTAAGGGCTTTTACTCATAAACCATGTGAGGGGTTTGCACTTCGCCACCGTGGTGATAAGGTGTGATTATCATCAACTATATGAGGGATTTGTACCACACAACCACTAAGGGGTTTGTACCTTGAATAGCTAGTTTGGTCTCTTCTACACATGTGATATCCTATATGAGCATGAGTTACTTAAGCATGTTTTACTTAAGCATTGATCTCACATGCCATATTTCTATATTCTGCCTATTGCTTAATTTTTTGCAATTTGATTATGATACATATCTATTGTTGCATTGCATCCAACATACTTAGTACATTCAAACGTACTAATGCATACTATTGTCTACATGATATCACCATGGAGGAACCGGAGCCCAAGTTGATCATCCTCCTCTAGGTGGCTAGTTTGGTGCTACTCAAGCTAGTTGGTGAGTCCTCCACTTTGGAGACCTTAGTCTATGCTCTCTTGTTATGTATTGAGACACTCTTTTTTATATTCTATTTGACTATGAGGGTGTGTGCGGATGCTTTGTCTTTGCCACCACTCTTATCTATGTAGTAGAGTCGGTTGTTGGACATGTTATATATCTTTGATATGAGTTTGACTCTTGTCTCTTGACTATGATATTGTGCAAGCTTTTCCCTTAGCCTTTTTGCCCCTATTCTTGCTCTTTAATGTTTTTATATACTTCTGTGACCAATATTTGTAATTATAAGTTAAGAGTCTTATTTGGGGTTCCTTCAGATTCCCTATTCACCATGTCACCTCTAGTCCCTATGCTTAGGTCATGACAGGTCTCCAACATACGATGATCAGATACGGGCTTGAGTAGCTGACCAGATCACTCGGGAAGTACTCCCCAACCATAGTGTCACGATCGGAATTTTGTGATCGTGTAGGACCACGCAAAGCATGCATGTCGGCTTGTCTTAAGCTACCAAGGGAGGGGGTGCCAATCGCAATAAGGCATTGTTTTTCCCTAGTTGCATTGGCTTGGCTGAGTTAGGCATGCCGAATCGATTAAGATTGGGGAGCTTTTCGCTTGTTGAGGACATAACTATGAAGGGAGCCGGAGCATACTAAGGGCACAACTTGTCGGGAGCTATTGCCGCTTCCCTGATGAGCCCATGGAAGGGCGAAACCAGTCGGTACACTATGGTCAGGCTGGTCTGAGGGTAGTATAGGATGCGTTCAGACGTCGCACGGGCGCATGGCTACGCGAATGACTCTAGGCCCATGACAGAGTGGTATCATAGCAAAGACATGTTCTTCATGGTTGTGTGCTGTAAGTGGTTGTGGTGAAGACCAGTTCTCAGAGGGGGAGAATCCCTTGCTTGTTGTGAAGAGTAGGCACTGGCAAGGCTTGGGAGTGGCGTTAGAATGGAAGCATGTCGATCCTTGGCCGGAGTCCTTCCCTACAAGAGCAGGACGCTTTGGGCATGGAAAGGGTGTGAACTCAGGATGAGGAGGCACGAGGTAATGTGCAGCAGTCCAAGAGGGGAGTTCCATTGAGAGCATTGCACTGAGGTTGATGCAACATTGAGTGGGGGAGAGTGTCACGATTGGAATTTCGTGATCAAGCATACGTGCCGGCTTGTTTAAAGTTGCCATAGTTGGGGCGCCAATAGCAATAAGTCATTTTTCTATCGTAGTTGAATTGGCATGGCCAAGTTAGGCATGTCGACCCGATTAAGTTTGGGGAGCTTGTCTCTTGTCGAGGACATAACTATGAAAGGAGTCGGAGAATACTAATGGCACAACTGGTCAGGAGATATTGCCGCTTCCCTGATGAGCCCATGGTAGGGCGAAACCAATTGGTACGCTATATGGTTAGGCTGGTCTAGGAGTAGTATGGGATGCCTCTAGATGCCGCATGGGCGCATGGCTGCACGAATGACTCTAGGCCCGTGACAATATTGAGGAAGTTTTATTCATCATATGTAGCCATGATTCACAACACTCTTCCTATACTAGAGTGAGGGGCCAATAGGTGGATATCTCTAAGACCACCACCCACTACATGTTATTTGGGCCAGAATTCCGTACCCCTAGATCCATAGTTGAGTTCGACTACAGAGCGGGGCTGACGAAGGGCTTGCTAGTTTAATTACTGAGCAAGGCTTGGAACCTGCATGGGTCACCACATACTAGGAGCCTATTGTCACAACTTCTATTAGTTTCCCCGCTAAGCTTTGGTGGGCGATTGTCAGATCACTCAATCGGCTGGCACTTGCTAATAATACTTTAGCACCGGAGCATGCAGTACTAGTTGCAATCAGCTTGGCTGGTTATCAGATTGATTGGGCCCACCTCATTGCCAAGCAGATTCTTGAGTCCTCCTTGATGAGATCCACCTCCATCCCTTTTCCTTGCTTGATCTACAGACTCTGTCTAGAGTCAAGGGTTGAGAGTCTACACCAATTGGACAAGGGTTGAGAGTCCACACCAATTGGACTTACTGGTTAAGGTCCATCCTACTTTGGATGCCAACCTAAACAAGGCTGAGGAGAACCCGGTGGAACTCCAACAAGCACCACACTTGCCTGCCCCTACGCCAGAGATGTTCGCCCCAGTACCATCGCCTGAGGTTCGACACACCACCGCCACTACTGCTGTTATTAAGGATAGGCCCCTGGTGTGTTGTCAAAATACTGCAAATGTGATGCTTAAAACTTAGGATTTTGCATGTTCTCAATGTGTATTTATGATTTTTATGTGTTTTTGGGCTTCATTTTGCAGGAAACCTGGTTGGCATGATTTTGGGGCTTGCAAACTTTTCTTGCTTTTGGTGGTTTATGAGATCCTCTACATGTCGTAGAGGATTCTACTAGTCGTAAAGTGCGTTGCGTGAAGATTTCTAGTGAAGTTTGATTTCTAAAGTTCAGCCATACGAGCCCTCTATACAAGTCATAGATCACTCTATGAGTCGTATAGAGTGGTTTCATTAATATTTCCAGTGAGCTCTAGTGAAGTACCTGTCAATGCACATTAAGTCTACAAGAGTACAATACGAGTCGTGAATCATCGTAACCTCCAACTCATAAGCATGGTGCACTTCACATCCATGAATAGGACTCTACTTGATGCGACATGTTGGACTCCAAGGATCATATATAAAAATAGTGCTCTAATACCATCTCTGCCATGAGACGGACCTGGGTCTAGGAATGACATGATGAGTGGGAACCTGAGAGTCCATAAACATGCCCTAATGTATCTATATTCACATAATCAATTCGGAAACATATAGAAAGTGTAAACACATAGTTCTAAAGTATGGGAAAGTAGGACTCATGATATGGAGATATCATAAGGCAAGGGAGTAACATGGAATCACATAACACGTAGCACATAAAGACTAAAGGGCGGGTAAGTATGACTCACTCTCTAGGGGCAATTTGGGACTTAGGGTCTTCCATATTTCCATACCATAACATAATCGCATCAAAGTACTCATAATTAAATCATAATAGTCATATAAAAAAAAGGCCATGATCATATGCTCCAAACATCAACACATAACATATATGCATACAAAAGCCTACAAGATGTCCAACAATTCCTCTAGTCATAAGATAAGATGGGGGCCAATACATGTCCTAGGCTCACCCTAAAAATAAATAGTAGCATGAATGGAAGAAACATAAGGTAGATGGACGGTGGCTTGTCCTTGGATGAAAGAACTCACCACAATAACTTTCTCAAATCTGACTAGCTATCAAGTGGTGGATGAATGTAGTCTCTGGTCCCTATATGGTTAGATCATATAGGAAAAAATATGTCTTAGGTCATTTGAATGTACAAGTATATAGGCATGCAAAATGAAAGAAAAATGATATTAACCTACATAATATGTCACATGAAAACAACAGAGTAGCCATAATTCACATATATTATCACTCAATGAGTCACTCCTTGCTTGAATTGTGTAAAGGGAGGGTTGTACCCATCCTCATAATACACACTTAGCTCATGACGTAACTTTGTATAGGGAAGGTTATACCTATCCTCATCTATACATTATGTAAAGGGAGGGTGTTCCCATCCTCATCGATATACACTTAACTCATATAACCATGTTCATAGGGAAGGTTGTACCTATCCTCATCTATGCACTGTGTAAAGGGAGGGTTGTGCATGCCCTCATCAATACACACTTAGCTCAGACATACGTGTGCATAGTGAAGGTAGTACTATCCTTATCTATGCATTGTGTATAGGGAGGGTTGTGCCCGTCCTCATCATTGCACACTTGATTACATACTCTTGCAAGATGTCACATCGTATGCACCCCCATATGATTCGTATTCATGTAGAATTCAACGTCGTATTACTAGTAAATTGTTTCATAATGGTATTTAACATGTATAATAGTCATGTTCATTGATTCATGCTCAATTCTTGTTTATAAGCATATTCTCATCAAAATCTTATACATAAATACAATTTGGTTTAACCCACCTCATAATTTTCGTAAAAATCCATAGTCATGTATGCATATGCCATGAATGATGTGAGAATAGCATGGGTAATTGAGATTAAAGCTATAATAAACAATATATTGTGAATCTAAGTAAACATATAAGTAAAATTTACATTCAAATCATAATATAACTACCCAAGCATAAATCTAGCTTTAAAAAGGGACATACATCTTCATATCTTCATAACTTCAATATGATTCATCATTTAAAGGCTTAAATCAAGTTAAAATCATCAAATACATATAGCCCATACTTTAATTAAATTCAATAAACAATAAAATCGAAACCCACATTTAAAGTAACTAAAATTCCATAAAATTGAGTGAAAAGGGTTTTGGGTCTTCTTGGCTGAAAGGGACCAAGAATCAAAACCCACAGACCTTGCTTAGGAAGACAAATTTGAGAAGATTTAGATTGAAGTTAAAACCCCAAATGAATCCTAGCTTGAATCTTGAAAATGAGACTTGGAGAGAATTTTGGGAGTTTGATTATAGAAACCAAGGGTTAGTCTTAAATAAGGAATTAAAATTAGTGTAGGAGAGGTTTAGGAATGTAAAGGGGGGTTTAAAGGTCTTAAAAAGTTATAGGGATTGGTCAAAATATCAATAACACCTAAGTAATATGCCGCTTTAAATTTTACCCAGAACTTCTCATGGCTAGCTTCATGGATCATGAAGCTCTTCACAGTCCATGAAGGCACCCCGTCTAGCCTAGATAGATTCTACGAACAATGGCATAACTTCCTGCTCCGAACTTGGAATGAGGTGAAATTGGATGTGTTGGAAATCTAATTTAAATAGCTTCAATTTGATAGGTCATGGGCCACCATTATATTGTGCTAAGAGATATGACCATTTAAAGTTGACCCTTTTATCAATACTTGTGAAAACCTTAGCCAGTGGAATTCCGTTGAACTTGACTTGATGTAGGAGATCCATGATGTCCTTAAGAAACATAAATAAGCTTTAATTGAATGCTTGAAAGTGAACATAGCTTGAGCTTGAATACTTAGATCATTTACAATGAAGTCGCCTTCACTGGAGGCCACACGGGCCGTGTAGTGTCACACAAACCGTGACACTGCCCATAACCCTCTCCTTAGAAGATTTCCACGATCAAGTTACAAGACGCTGACACAATACTTAGAAAATATTTCACTCTGCCTTACTGGTGTCCACACAGGTCGTGACACCCCACATGAGTTGTGAACTTGGCTGTGTGACTATATTTGGTCCCATATTGTGGGATTTAAGCCAAGGCCATCATATGGCCCACCATACAGTTTGTTAATTGCCCCATATACCATTAGGGGGGTCCAAGTGTTGTGTACCTTAGTTCAAAACACCATGTTTAAGGGCCAAACATCTTCTAAAGGTGAAGTCTACTCCATGGAGGCTCCACATGGGCCATGTGATCTCACAAAGACCATGAGGGCTCCTATGAAGCATGACCTTGGTATAAAACATTTCCAAAACCAAATTTCCATGCTATATTGAGGTCGTACAAAGTTTGGCTTCTTGCAATTTTTGAGGTTTGTTATTTCTTATTAGTCTGTGGGTATTCCAGTGGTATTTGGACAACATATAAGATCTTGCAGTGGGGCCATTATTGACCAATTTTTTATCAATATATCCAAGACTATGCCTTAGCATGTGACAAGTGCCAAAGAGAAGGTGGAATATCCCAAACGCATGAGCTCCCTCTCAACCCCATTATTGTTATTGAGTTTTTTAATGTATTAGGTATAGATTTCATGGGGTCGTTCATGAGATCATATAGGTTAAGTACATCTTGGTTTTTTGGAACCACATTTTTAAGTGGGTGGAAGCATTTGTATTTCATAAAAATGAAGGTAAGAGCTTCACAATATTTCTCAAGAGGAATATATTGTCACAGTTTAGCACTTCTCAGGCAATCACAAGCGATGGAGGTTTCGACTTTTGTAATAGGTTATTAAAATCTCTACTAGAGAAGTATAGGGTGAGATATAGTGTTACAACTCCTTACCATCCCTAAACGAATGGGAAAGTTTAGGAATCTAATAAGAAAATTAAGTAGATTCTTTTGAAGGCAGTTGAATGTGAACTAGACATATTGGTCGCGAAAGCTAGATGTTGCATTGTAGATTACCCCAAACTACATTCCAAACTCCCATAGGTATGTTGCCTTACCTACTTTTTTTTGGTAAAGCTTGCCACTTACCTATAGATTTTGAGCACAAGGCTGAGTCGGTGTTAAAGAAGCTAAACTTGGAACGGAATGATGCTGTTAATTTAAGACTAAACCAACTCAATGAACTTAATGAGGTTCAGATAAAGGCTTATGAAACTCTATAACACTCCACATTTTTACATGTACTAATTCTATGTAAATGAATCATGTTATGGTTTGGTTGAATTAGCGTCCATTCTTGAAAGTGCTTGAATCTCGTGTTAATGGGCGACATGTGATTCTAAATGCTTAAGAGGGTGATGGTATATATGTTTTAGTGTTAAATTGAGGATATATCAGCCTTAAACTAAGTAAATAATTGAGGTTATTGTATGAATTAATGATTTAGTAAGAGAATCACCTACTTATAATAGATAGCCAGTCGGAGACAAGGCTCGACACTGAATTTGTTCAAGTTCGATTATGAATAAATTCCTTGTTAAGGTTATAAATTTGGGCCATGTTTTAGTATCATAAATGGACTTAATTTTCAGTCCAAGAAGATTTTAAAATCTTCCTAAGTACTCTACAAACAACTTGTCCATCTGGACCCAAAACCAACTAAGAAGAAAGCAGGAAATTGGCAGCATAGGTCCATCACATTTTAGACCCAATTGAGCCCAATTTTGGAGGATAAGATGCTGCAATAATGGACCATTGATGGGTGTCATTATCAAGTCAAAAGTAGAAGATAAAGTTGGCCAATTTGATCTTTAAGAACGTGCTAAGTGCAGCACTAAACCATTCCACTAGGAAATAAAGTTTCAGCTATTTTAGTCAGTTGTCCTCTCTATAATTGACTTCACTAAGATGCAAACTCAATTATCTATGTCTTTTGAAGGGATTCCAGAACCTATAAGGCAAAGGTAAGCAATTATAGTTGTGTATTTAGTATGATTTCTTCATGATAAACAAGAAGTATGTGATAGCATGTGAATCTGGAAATCTGCTGGATATTCTGGACAACTTGTGTCCAGAAAGTTGTTGCACACTTGTCTTTTATTTTGGTGACTTCTATATGGCTTTTGGACTTTATTATAAAGAGACTTTGATATTCTTAACATGGTTGAAGTTATAGATATTGCTAATATGGTTTCTTCATGTAAAACAAGAAGTACATGCTATTATGTTAAGTTGGAAATTTTGGACAGCATGTGTCCTAAGTATTGTTGTGAACGTTTCTTGTTGTTCAAGAGGATTTTCTTCTAATTAGTTGGATGAAATATGAAGTAAGACTTATATTATAACAATAT
>JAOTQR010120758.1:27103-63289 GCA_025774065.1 Solanum ossicruentum | reverse complement strand
ACCCAACATCTTATATCTACTAGTTCTATGCAAATGAAACATGATATGGTTTCGTCAAATTAGTGCCCATTTTTAAAAGTTCTTGAATCTCATATTAGAGGATGATATATACGTCGCACTTAAGAGGATCGAGTGTATACATGTTTTATGTCAAATTGAGGACATCACGACCCCAAAAAAGTGAGAGAATTGAGGTACTTGCAGGATTTAGGAAGATAGTAGGTGTGTCACCTACTTGCTTCTGCTAGTTAGCTAGAGACAAGGCCCGACGTGCATTTGTCCAAGTCCAATGATGATTAAAGTCTGACTTAAGGGTGTGAATTGAGCCCACAGTTTAGTATCATAAAGGAAAATACTTACAACCCAAGATGAATAATAAAAAGGTCCCAAGTATATCACAATCCACTTGACTATTTGGGTCCAAACTAAGTGAAGAGAAATTAGGAGAACGGGCAGCCAAGGCCCATCAACTTTGAAACCCATTTAGGCCCAAGTGAAAGGGCTAAGCTACTGCATCACCACCTTGATACTACGATCCTTAAAAACACAAGAAAGTAAGCCAAAGGATATTTTAAAAAGGCCTTACAAGTAGCACCTTTAAATCATTCTTAACTTGGGAAAAAATCAGCTTTCACAAGCTTTCTCTCTACACTTCTTAACTTTGCAAAGCAGCCACAAGGAGTCTATTAGGGTTCTTGGAGAAGACCTACACCTTGAGGGTAAGGGTAAGTGAGAATACTTATTTGTTTAGTATGGTTTTTTATGAAAAACAAAAGACTAGGCTTATTATGTTTTTGTTGAAATATTTGGACAACATGTGTCCTAAGGATTGTTGTGCACTTTTCTTGTTGATTAAGAGGCTTTTTCTCTTCTTGGTTGGATGGATTATGAAATAATACCTATGTTTACAAAAAGTTTTAGTTTGTTGGTGATGTAAGCATGCTGCTGCACCACTTTTATTGTCCGTAAAAGTGAGTTCTTATATGATATCATAATTGTGTTCTTAGTACAAACTTGTGGGCTGGTAGTTGGGAATTTTTGTTCCACAACCTCCATATATTTTGGGAATAAATATGGAATTTCTTAAGGCTGATTTCACGTGTAAATATGTTTTATACAGTTTGGTTGATGTTAAAGAGGATTTGGGATTGTTGACTTCAAAATGTAGCGAGACGACGTAATGTTATGCCGCCTACTTGTATGTTGTGTATAATTGTTATGCGTTGTGCCTTGTAGGCTTTTGTGAGACTGTTATGGTACTAAAATAGGTTGCACATGATATGTATATGAGCATGTGTATTAGAAAAGGTGATTAAAGGTGAAAAGCTTGAATGAATATGCGTGGGTTGATGATTACATGCTTGTTGCCCGTGTGTCATTTTTTTTATGCGATTGGGCTGCCAAGATGTATCTATTAGCTATTAATGCTAGTTTTATCACCTACTATATTTTAGATAAATATTTGGAGAAAGGGAAGGTTATCTCGAGGTAATAGCGAGCTTATACAGTAAGGTATGCTAGACTACTCGATTACGTATTACTTGGCATGAACTCTAGATTCTTCCTTGGCACATAAAGGCACTTACCAACTCACACACAATTATTAACCATGTCTCCACTCTTTCGCATATTCATATGCTCCCATACATAGTCACCTTCAAATCTGCATACGTACGTGTATACCAAGTTACATGGGTTCTTGTTGCTAAATAAAGTCAACAAGTTGTTTTATCTCATATGCATTTCATTATTTGTGTAACGTACCGTTTTTATTGTCGTATTTTCCTATATGATCATTTACATGTTACATACTACATCTATAGTCCTGCAGCTCAATATTATGACCACCAAAAGAATCATCTCAAGGTAATTGAAAGATAAAGTAAAGTCTATTGCTTATTGGTTGATGGTAACCAAAGAGGTGGAAGAATCACCTAGTCAGGCTCAATCCCATCACGGAGGGGTAGCCAAAGGGGTGAAAGAAAATGCCTATCCAGGGATCAATATAACTTTACCACTGATCAACCAGTCATTTGTATTATATGTTGTGCATAGACTATATAGTAAAGGTAAAGTAATAAAAAGAACATAATGTACATGATTCCACAATATGAATAAAGGTGATCTCTTTTCCTTACACCAGTGCATAGTTTCATTTGAGTAGTTACTTAGTGTACAATATTTCCTACCTTACATATTCAGTACATTACCTTATACTGACGCCCCTTCCGAGGGACCTGCATTTCATACTGCAAGTACAGGTGCTAGCAGCTCTCCCCACTAGGAGTACAGGATATCTATCTATTTTTACCAAGCTTTAAGTTGCTTCGGAACTTTGTGTGTCTAGAGCCTATATTCTTATATTGTATAGTTAGTCGAGGTGGGGCCTATCTCGACCTTTATCAGATACTTTTCCTTATCTAAAGGCTTTGTAGACTATGTAAATTAAAGTGTGGTCATGTCTCATACTTTAGACAACTTGGCCCCAATGGCCTAGTCATATTTATTTTCCTTTAACTTGTTATTATTGTCTACTTTTTTAAAAGCACGTTGAATATGGAAACGCCTTATAATATGTATAGAAGGTGCATAGGTACAGATTGGTTCTCCCAAGCCTTATCGGTAATGGGTGTCAGTCCGTCTTAATGGGACTTTTGGTGTGACAAAAGTGGTATCAGAGCTGGTCATCCTAGGGAGTCTACAAAGTCGTGTATATATTGACTCTTGGTTATCGAGGTGTTGTGCACCACATTTAGAAGTAGGAGGCTATGTGGCATTTAGGAGTTTATACTTTCTTTTCATTCTTTAGATCTTGCCATAGAGCCAAGTGTAATAGGTGAATTGTGTCTAACCTCTAAATTATTTTGTATTGCAAGTATGCCAGAAACAAGGAAAAACAAAGGTATAGGGAAGGAAGTAGAAGCAGTAGTTGGCATACCCAGTTGGTGTGAGACAATGAAATGAGGCTTAAGATGAGTCTTTGTCACAGACCTCTCCAACTCCTCCAGCTCCTGGTAAACCAGGAAGTAGTGAAATTCCCGCAGAACCACCTATCGATGCTACCATGCAGGATCTAATAAATGTAGTCCAACTATTGACTTGTATAGTTTCTAGCCAAGGTCAAAGACATGAAGGTCCAGTTATAGGTGCAGGTGGTGCGAATAGGGCAGCTAGCACGAAGATACATGACTTCCTTAATTTGGACCCTCCATCCTTCACTGGGTCAGATCCTAACGAAGATCCACAAAACTTTATTGATCATATTCAATGCACATTAGATGTTGTGAGTGGTACAAAAGTTGTCATGTAAGTGACATATAGGTTGAAGGGTGTGACTATATTGTGGTAAGAATCTTGGAAGCAATCTAAGGGTATAGATGCACCTCTAACTACCTAGAAGAGTTCAAAGAGACATTTCTTGACCATTACCTGTCGTTAGAAATCTGAGAGGCCCGTTCAGATCAGTTCTTGAACCTTCGCCAAGGGAATATAAGCGCGAGGGAGTATAGCCTTCAATTTAATTCCCTAGCCAGGTATACTTCGAATGTACTTACTACTATGGCAGATAAAGTTCATCGATGTGTGGATAGATTTGATTCGTATCTGCTTAGATACTATACCATTGCTTCCTTGAATAAAGACATGGATATAGCAAGGATGCAAGCTTTTGTACAGAAATTGGAGGATCAGAGGCAAAGGAGAAGAACTCAAGAGTTAGAAAGGGTGCAATCTAAGAGGGCCAGGTCTACAGGGCAGTTTACACCACCAAAAGGTGAGATTAGGGCTCAGTTTTCTAATAGACAGTCCATTATCCTCCTACTCTGTAGCCAGTTCTCCACCACAACTTCATGGGTCTAGAAGTTATCACTTTGGTCTAAGAAGTGAAGGGAAAAGTGCATGGATAATGGGATATTCGATAGGCTAGCAAATAACATTCAGGTACATCTCATGTTAGGATAGATGCTTGTTATTGGTGTCATGCGCCAAGGCATAAGATAAGAGATTGTCGGGGGAAGCGTATGGGTGATATAACATAATCTATTGGGTCAGGTATTACATCATCATCGTCAGTTCCTCCATTAGGTAGGGGTCAATAAGTTCCTATGGATTGTGGTAGAGGTGTAAGAGGGGCATTTAGCTCTAGCGGAGTCCAGAATCAAACTTATGCTCTAGGAAGTCGGCAAAATTTGGAAGCTTCACCCGATGTGGTCACAAGTACATTTTTCATCTTTTCACATAATGTATATGCATTAATTGACCCTAGTTCTACACTATCATACATCACTCCACTAGTTTCTGGGAAGCTTAAGAGAACACCCAAATTATTGGACAAACCATTTGAAGTGTCTCCACCAATCTTTGAATCTATTATGGCTAGAAGGGTTTATTATGACTATGTAGTAACTGTTTGTGACCGTGATACATTGGCTGACCTTATTGAGCTAGGAATGGTGGAATTCGGTGTTATAATGGGTATGGATTTGTTATCTTCTAGCTAAGCCATCGTGGATTGCCGAGATAAGAGAGTGTACTTCCATTTTCCAAATGAGGCAGTTCTTGAATGCGAAGGCAATATTGGGATGCCAAAGGGTAAGTTTATCTCTTATTTTAAGGCCATAAAGATGATATCTAAGGGCCACATATGTCATTTAGTTAGTGTAAAGGATGTGGAGGCAAAATCGTCAACTCTTCAATCAATTCCAAGGAATGAATTTGTTGATATGTTCCCGGAAGAACTTCCAGGCTTACCTCCAGAAAGAGAAATAGATTTTGGTGTTGAATTACTTCTAGGCACTCAAGCTATTTCTGGCCCTCCATATAGAATAACCCAGCAGAATTGCATGCATTAAAAGAGTAGTTAAAAGACTTATTAGAGAAGAGTTTTATAAGACATAGTGTGTCCCCTTGGGCTGCTTCAGTGTTATTTGTACATAAAAAAGATAGCACCTTGAGAATGCCTATCGATTATCAATAATTGAATAGGGTGACAATTAAGAAAAAATACTCCCTCCCAAGGATTGATGATTTATTTGATTAGTTATATGGTGCCAAATGCTTTTCATAAATTGATTTGAAATCAGTTCATCACCAAGTGAGGGTGAACGAGAAAGATATACCCAAGACAGCTTTTAGAACACGCTATGGTGACTTTGAATTTCTTGTTATGTCATTTGGGCTAAAGAATGCACCAACAGTTTTTATGGATCTGATGAATAGAGTATTTAAGCCATTCATGGATGTGTTTGTGATAATATTTATAGATGACATTTCGGTATATTCAAGCTCAGTTGAGGACCATGCAAATCACTTGTACCAAGTGTTGCAGGTTCTCCGTGATAGAGAGTTGTATGCCAAATTTTCTAATTGTGAATTTTGGCTAAAATCAATGGCATTGTTGGGTCATATTATGTCTGATGTGGGAATAAAGGTTGATTCACAAAAGATATAGGCTGTGAAAGATTAGCCAAGGTCACCAAAACCCACAAAATTTCGGAGCTTCCTAGGGTTGGTAGATTATTACAAAAGGTTCGTAGAATATTTTTCTTCTAGTTCTGCACCTCTATCAAAGTTGACATATAAGGCAACCAAGTTCCAATGGAATGATGCATGTGAAAGGAACTTCTAAGAGCTAAAAAATAAGTTAACTTCTGCACCTGTGCTAATACTTCCAGAAGGCACCGAGGGGTATGTAGTGTATTGCAATGCTTCAAGAGTTGGCTTAGGGTGTGTTCTTACACATCATGGTAGGGTAATTGCTTATGCCTCTAAACAACTACAACCACATGAGAAAAACTATCCAACACATGATCTTGAGCTAGGAGCAGTTGTGTTTACTCTGAAAATATGGTGCAACTAATTGTATAGGGTTCACATTGACATATATACTGATCATAAAAGATTGCAGTACATTTTTAAGCAGAAAGACCTAAATTTAAGATAGCGGAGATGGCTAGACTAATAAAGGATTATGATATTTATATACTATACCATCTAGGAAGGCAAATATGGTAGCCGATGCTCTTAGTCGTAAGGTAGTCATGAATATTGGAGATCAGGTCGTAGTACGTCAAGGAGTGGCTAAGGATCTATGTCAACTAGCTAATTTGGGAGTTCGCCTTCTTGAAACTCCAAAGGAAAGGGTTATTATACATAATGCAACAACATCTTCATTAGTAACAGAGATGAAAGAAAAATAGTTCGAGGATAATATTCTATGACAGTTTAAGGAAAAGGTGAGTCAGGGTACGATGAAGGGCTTTAAACTTACATAAAATGGAGTACTTTATTGCTAAAATAGATTATGTGTGCCTGATATTAAAGGCTATGTATGTAAGGCTACTCGATTACGTATTGCTTGGCATGAAATTTAGATTCTTCCTTTGGACATAAAGGCACTTACCAACTCTGAGAAAACTATTAACCATGTCTCTACTCTTTCACATGTTCACATTCT
Source organism: Solanum ossicruentum (assembly GCA_025774065.1). Lineage (NCBI taxonomy): Eukaryota > Viridiplantae > Streptophyta > Magnoliopsida > Solanales > Solanaceae > Solanum > Solanum ossicruentum. Next base: position 56,835 of record JAOTQR010120758.1, on the reverse strand, counting down.
CACATACATGGTCACCTTCAAATCTGCATACATACGTGGATACCAAGTTATATGCATTCTTGTTGCTAAATAATGTTCACGAGTTGTTTCATCTCATACGCATTTCATTATTCGTGTAACGTACCCTTTTCATTGTCTTTTTATCCCGTACGATCATTTACATGTCGCATGCTACATCTACAGTCCTGCAGCTCCAATATTATGACCTCCAAAAGAATCATCTCAAAGGTAATTGAAAGATAAAGTAAAGTGTATTGCTTATTGATGAGTGGTGACCCGAGGGGTGGAAGAATCACCTAGCCAGGGTCGATCCTACCATGGGGGTATCCTAATGGGTGAAAGGAAAAGCCTAGCCAGGGCAGATCCCAAATATCTTTACCACTGATCAGCTCGTCATTTTTGTTACATGTTGTGCATAGATTATATAGTAAAGGTAAAGTAATAAAAAGAACATAACGTACTTTATTCCATAGTATGACTAATGGTGGACTCTTATCCTTACACCAATGCATAGTTTCATTTGAGTTGTTACTTTATGTATCATATTTCCTGGATTACATATTCAATACATTATTAAATACTTATATCCTTTATGGGGGACCTACATTTCATGTTGCAGGTACCGATGCTAGTAGCTCTCCCCAGTAGGAGTACAAGACATCCAGTTGCTTTTACCAAGCTCCAGGTTACTTCGGAGCTTTGTGCGTCTAGAGCTTATATATTTATATTATATAGCTAGTCAAGGTGGGGCCTGTGCTGAACCTTATTAGATATTTTTTCTTATATAGAGGCTTATAGACTATGTAAATTAAAGTGTGGTCATGTCTTGTACTTTAGACCACGTGGCCCCAATGACCTAGTTATATGCATTTTCCTTTTGCTTGTTATTATTGTCTACTTTCTTAAAAACACTTTGAATGTGAAAAACCCTTATAATATATATAGAAGGTGCATAGGTACAGATTGGTTCTCCCAACCCTTATCGGCAACGGGTGCCAGTCTGCCTTGATGGGACTTTGGGCGTGACAACATAGCTCAATCACCTTCCAAAAGGGTGACATGCCTTGGATTCCAAGTATTAGTATGCTTGGTCTATGATGATGGTGTCTTCCTACACATATAATATGTTCTATGCAAGCATGTTTTACTTCAAAAATTGATCATGCATGCCATGTTGTTATGACACTATCCATTGCCTATGTCTATACATTGTGATTATGTTACCTGTGTTTTGCTGCATTGCATCCTACATACTTAGTACATTCAAATGTACTAATGCATACTCTATGCCTACATGATGTTACCTTGTAGGAACTGAAGCTCCTCACGATCATCCTCCTCATGGCTAGTTGTGACAACTTTGAAGATAAGCTATCGGTGAGTCATCAAAGTTTGGGGACATTAGCTATGCTACTCTTGCCTTTGTCATTTCTTAATGTTGTACTATTTACACTATGAGGGTGAGCCTGAAAAGTATCTTGGCACCAACACAAGTCTATATTTAGAGGTGTTATTGGACAAGTGATGTAATTATGCCTTAAGATTTGACTTTTTATGATTTATGATATAGAAGACTCCCCTTAGTACCTTTATCTTTATGTATTCTCTCTTGTTGTGGTTTAATTACTTTTGCGACCAAGGATGTATAAATGATATGCTAAGAGACTTATTTGGGGTTCCATCGGGTTCCAATTCGCCATGTCACTTCTAGTACCTGGACTTGGGTCATGAAAGCCAACATTCAACATAACGTTGGCAGTGCTGGTGGATTTGATGTCTCCTTCACTTACCATATTATCCTTAGTATGAACTTGCTCTGATATCACTCTGTCACGAACTTAGAACTTCCACTAAGACTTCCGTGGGGCACTAGTCAATTTGCTCATAACTCTTTCAAGATCTTGCAAATACTAGTAAGCCTATTACTCTAGATCGCTAAGGAAATGCTAGATAAGAAGACTGACGAGCTTTAGCAAGAAGAATTCTATATTGCTTTGGAAGATTACCTTACAATTTCTGGATTGAATACTAGATGTCTTACAGATGAAATGACCCTTCATTTTATACTACTCCTAAAGGCATTATGTGCAAATAATATTTATCCTACAAGTCCCTAGATATTTATACTTTAGTTCCTATCTAGATTCTTCCACACAAATTTAGAGAAGACTAAATACTACAAGACTTCTCTACATAATTCTAGATTATTCCGTAAACCACTCAAAGAATCTAGATTCTTCCGCCTTCTTCAAGAACAAGTAGCGGGTCGTCACACTATGCTACATTGTTTAAGCCCCTAAATGATCTCTTTCAAGCCTATTACAACACTAAAGTATTCCATTCCAACTCATTCTCAAATAACCTAAGTCCCAAACTTCTCATAAACACTCTCAAATTTCTCGAGGCTCTCAAGTGTAGAGTCCATGCTTGGGCTTTGATTTCCTCACTTCCAAATCAGATTTCTTCCATTAATTACACCAAGGTATGTTAGTTTTGATTTCTTGAGACCCTTCCTCCAAAATGCTCAACCATTCCTTTTTCCTCATCTATTTACATATCATGAAAACTTATGAAAATTTGATGAAATTTTTGATGTAATGATATTATAAACTATTTTTATGATATTTTATCCTTTTATATTATGATGCATGCAATTCTATGATTTAAATGAAGGTTTGATGATACCCTAACTAATTTTTCTTATATATTTGCTGGATCATTTTGAATAATGTTTAAGTGATTCTATTTTACTGCTCTCATGTCATTTACTCTTGAATTGCAAGTTTAAACACTATGTACGTGTACCCACTATAGTTTGATTAAAGATGCACGATATGTAAAGAAAGCCTTATAGCAAGATATATATGTCACACATGTCGAGACTATTAAGAGGGCCAACAAGTATTGGTATGAGCTCATGAGCATGATATGGATGTTAAGAATGATGTAAGCCCTATATTTGATCTTATAAGCTATGTCTTAATAAGTTACTCCGAGAAGTAAATAATGATAGTTGGGACTATGATTAATATAACTATGATTATGATTTAAGTATTCTGTCGGATTATGACCTAGCACCGAGAGGTCCTTTCTAGTCTCCCGCTATCTCTAAATTACATGCCACCATAGGTTCATATTTTTGATTCCACATATGGGCTTTTACCTATCAAAAAGGCAATGTCTTAAGTTAAAGATAATTGATGACACCTACCGAAAAGGCTATGTCGTAAGATAAGGGGTATGTGGAGGCACTTTCTCAAAAGGCCATATGTTGATATGCTACCAAAATACAACACATTTGATGCTTAAAAATTTGAAATTTTGTGTGTTCTCAAAGCGATATATGCAGATATGATGTGTTTTTGTAGTTGTTATGCAAGATTATAATGTTGGCACAACTTTAGGCTAAGTGTGCAGATTTTGCTGAAGTAGAGGTCCCACAAGACCTTTTACAGGCTGTGGAAAATTCTACAAGCCATAGATCTTGTTTCATATAAATTTTCAGTGAAGGATGATTTTCTAGATTAAGTCTAAAAACATACATATGAGTCGTAGAAGATTATACAAGTCATAGACCTAGTGTCATGCCCTGAGGATCAGAAAGTGGGGAGTTGCTGACAAGTCATTAGATGAAACCCTCCACAGGCCATAGAACTTTATATGGGCCATAGAAGAGTGTCATAGAAGTCCATCGCAAAAGTGAAGATACAATCCATGAAAGCTCGAATACAGGATGTAAAACATTATTTGGCTCGTAGAAGCTCCCATAGAGTTTGTTGACTAGTTCTCCTAATCCATTTTTGGTTTTGTATTTTAAATATTATAAATAGGGGTTTAGGTAATTTTCATAAGGTATTGTACAGAACAGTCGAGAATAGTAGAAAACTTGAGAGAAACACTTGTACAATTTTATTTTGTGCTTTCAATTCAATCTTGTGATTCTTGGTGAAGAGTTTGGATTTCTTGTACTTAATTTTCTTGTCGAAGTGCTCAGTTATATTACTCAAATTCATGATTTTTGCATCTACACTAATCATGAGTAGTTAAATCCACAACTGGAGTTGTGGGAACCCTGAAGAATTAACAAAGTACAACCGAATAATTCATAATTCTTGAAAAGTGTGCATACATATATTAATTAATTCTCTTCGATTTGAATACTTTTTAATGATGACCAACATTAGAACTTGCCTACTCTTACTAAATAGATCAAGGTAGTAATGAATAGGAAAAGATATTATTTAACAGGATCAAAGGGTTTGATAAGCTTAACTTACCATTTTACATGCTACACATTAGAAAAAAATTTGATTATCTGGTAAACCAAGTTAAGGAATCATGGGTAACACAATACCCTAGTTACTCTTCATACTAATTTAACACTTTTCATAGTTTAGGATTATTTTTCGTAGTTGTTACAACCTGAAACAACCACAAAAAGTGACCAAAAACATTCCTCGGAATGCCCGAAATTTTAAATTTCATATATCTCAAAATCTATTAGTTATTTCAAAAATTTGACTTGATATTCTCGTTCAGTGGGTCAAAAATAGGGGAGAAAGGTTTAACCTCAATTTAAAAGCGAAAGATTAGCAATTATAAATTTTTAAGTGATGATTTCCAATGAGCACTGTGCGATGCTGGCGCGACACAACAGTGTTCCATTTTAATGTATTTTATTTTAGTTCATCCAAAATTTTGTAAGTGTTGGGCCCAAGGGTTCCCATACGTGTTTTTACCTATACTTAGTCTTATTTTACCCTCATACCATCCCAAACATTTTCCAATACTCACTCAAACACTTAGTCATATTTTCACTCCCAAAACTCAAGTCCCAAACCCTTATCCCAAGCTAAGGTTCTCCTTCAAGGTTCTTCTTCAAGCTTCAAGTCTCCATCTCCAATCTTCACCAAAGTTCATCTCTAAGCTAAGGTATGTGGGTCTTAACTATTGATTTCTTTCATCCATGGTGCCTAAACCTCTTTTTACTCAAATTTTATGATTTAAAGTTGATTTTCAAATGGGTCTTTCTTATTATAAAATTCACTGCTGACCATGTTAAAGCTATGAGAAATTATGACTGTTTTGCTATGTTTTGAGCTATAAATCTTTGATCTCTTGTAAGATTTTGGAAAATGGTTTTGATGTTTATTGCTTAAGTGTGTTGAAAGCTGTTGATTGATGGTTTTACAATGGATTTTTTCTTGCATAATTTCATCTCTATAATTCATGGTTTTATACTAGCATTACATACCCTCTAAATGTTTGATACAATATCCAAATGTGGTTTCTTAAGGAGTTGAAGGTCCAAAGCATGAGATATGATATGAATAACTATATTATATTAAAATGAGCTTATGTATATGATATACTCTATATAAAGTGTTGCATTAGACCATACCCGATCCAGAGGGATAAGAGCTCGAGTAACCATGGTGGGGGTTTGTACTCATTAACCATGTGAGGGGTTTGTACTTCACTACCGTGTTGATAAGGTGTGATTATCATCAACCATATGAGGGGTTTATACCACACAAACATCAAGGGGTTTATACCTTGAATAGCTAGCTTGGTCTCTTCTACATATATGATATCATATATGAGTATGAGTTACTTAAGCAATGTTTTACTTAAGCATTGATCATACATGCCATACTGTTATATTATTCCTATTGCTTAATATTATGCATTTTGATTATGATGTATATCTATTGTTGCATTGCATCCTACATACTTAGTACATTCAAACGTACTAACGTATATTCTATGTCTACAGGATATCACCATGTAGGGACTGAAGCCCAAGTTGATCATCCTCCTCCTCCATGTGGCTAGTTCGGTAATACTCAAGCTAGTTAGTGATTTCTCCACTTAGGGGACCTTAGTATATGTTTCCCTTACCATGTAATGAGACACTCTTCTTTATTTTCTACCTTAACTAGTGAGGGTGAGTCTGGTTGCTTTGTCTTAGCCCCCACTCTTTTCTATATAGTAGAGGAGTTTTTGTATATGTTATGTATCTATGATATGAGCCTTGATTGTTTCATCTTTTGAATGTGATGTTATGCAAGCTTTTCTTTCCCCTTAGCACCTTGTCCTTAATTCTAAATATTGGCATATTGCTTAAGTATTAAACTCTCTCCACTATTCCCAATTCCCTAGTATATGCTTATCTCTTTGTGTCATTTTTACTTGCTTCCACGACCAAGGCTATGTAGTGATATGCAGAGAGACTTGTTTGGGAATCCTTAGGGTTCCCCATTCACTGGTCACAACTAGGCCCTAGTTCTGGGTTATGACAAAGATGGTGTTAGAGAACTAGGTTGATAGATCCTCAAAGTCCAACACACCACGTTGATTAGAGCCTTATTCATGGTTGTGTTGTGCACCACAACTATGAGTAGGAGTCTATGAGACGTTTTAGGAAATATTTCACTTCTTTATGATCCATATCATGCGATAGAGTTAGGTCCCCTAGGACTTATTACTAACCCCTAACAGCTACATTTCAGGATATGCCTCAAGTTACTTGGGACGATGCTAAGATGAATGCGAAGATTTGCAATGCCCTATGGGAAGTGGCCAAAGGGGTAGGAAAATTGGCAACTTACCTCGATCAACATGTGGGACCTCCCGCGACTTGTACTGGTAAGAGAAGAGGTATTGAGGCCAAGAGGACTCGTAATGTGGGTAAGTTCCAAAGCTCCAAGGGAGAGATAGAGGTGGTATGGTGCCTTATTATAGGTTCCCAAAATATGGTAGAGGCCATGACGACCCATGCTTGAGAGGTACTAATGATTGTTATGATTGTGGGGAGATGTGTCATAAGGCTAAGGATTGCCCTCGTATATGCAATAAGAGCAAAGGAGGTGGGGGAATGACTAATCCCAAGTGCCCTAGATATAGGATAGGCCATGCTGGCCCATGTTGGAAGAACAAGGGTATGTGCTTTATGTGTGGTGAGACAGGCCACAGAATTTTGGATTACCCATATGGTCGACTTTTGGATCAAGGTAGTCACGCTGATCAAGTGGCTCAAGGAGGGCATAAGATGCCTGATGCTATTATTGGTAAGTTGAAGTTTCCTTGGCTTTGTTGTGCATGTTTTGTTAGGCCCTGTGTGCCACTATTTCTTATCTACTCTTTTTGGTTGCTAGTGGAGCTTTTGTTGTGCCCAAGTTGTTATGTGGTTCTTTGGTATCTATCCTTTTGTTGGGTATATTGTTTCTAGAAGGTTTATAGGTTTTGATTCGGGTTCGTATTGCAATAGTTCTTGCTTTCTGGCTTATTAGAGTTGGCATGGTGAATTTTGATGTCATTATAAGGATAAAATGGTTGCATGCATGTTGTGTCTTCATGGGTGGTAGGACTGTAGAGCTAAATCTGGAATCCCTAATGTGCCCATCCTTGAGTTAGAGGTTGTCGAATGGTAGCAAGGGAGGTAGGTCTATTTCTTGTCATAAGGAATAATTGGTCTCTAAAGGGTTGTATTTATTATCTTGTGAGAATTAGAGGTGTTGAACCTAAGTTATTTTTGTTTATAGAATTGTTGTTGGTGGTAGATGAGGCCTTGAATATCCCTTCAGATATTTCAAATTTGGGGTGTTGTTCTTTGGTTGAACTAGTGCACCGGCTATGCCAATAAGTCTCATGAATAAGATCTTTTAGCCCCTACACTAATAGGATTATGGTAGTTTTCGTGATGATATGATGGTCTGTGTTCCCTAATAAGGTAGTGCATGTGAGTCTTTTGAGGGTAGTACCGCAAAGTTTAAGGAAGAAGGTTGGATGCTAAATAGGAGGAGTGGGGATTTTGGTCATAAGAGTTTGCCTTCCTAGTTTGTGTGATGCTAGGTGATGGTATTAAGGTGAACCCTATTAAGATGAAGGTGATTAGAGATTAGCCTAGACCTTGACTTCCTTGGGTTAGGGGCTTCTTGGGTTTAGCGGGCTATTCTCGGATTTTGTGAGTAGGATCTTTTCTATTGCTTCTCATATAACATAGTTGACCCTAAGTAAGGCCAATGTTGTGACCGATATTTTAAGTAAGGTGAGTTGATAGGTCCGGGAGTTACTATATCTTATATGATTCTTTTGTGCTAATAGAATTCATGTGGGTGTCCCAGATGTTTGCGTAAGTCTTTTATGGCTAGTAGAGGTCTATAAGGGTTGCCCCATGTTCTTATTGCATAGAGTCTTGTCTTGTGATCTGGTTGGCCCTAACTTGATCGGATGGAGGTCTTGAGGTGGTTTGGCTATTTGCATAGTATGCATTTGATGAGTGTAGAACCCATATGGTTTTGGTGAACTACAATGAGTTAGTCACTTCTTTAAGGTTGATTTGAGGTTTGGGTTTTGTGCCCAAGTGAGGATGAGGGTAGGTGATATCCCTAAGTGTTCTTTTGAACTAGGAATGATCATTTTGGATATTGGTGGAGTTGTATAGTTGGCTTATGCATCAGTAGTATTTGTGGGTTTCTTGAATAGGGTCTTAAAACCCTACCATGATATATTTGTGGTGGTCTCTAGTGATGAGGTATTGATTTGTTTAGAGCTTGCGAATCATTTGGGGGTAATGTTGCAAGTTTTGGAGGATGAGAGATTGTTTACTAAATATGATGGGAGTGCATTGTGGTAGAAAGAAGGTGGTTAGAGTTCTTTAAGGATCATGGAATGAGTGTGCATTATTTTTCCCCGGTCAGGTTAATGTTGTTGTCGGTGCTCTAGGTAGCCTAGCTGTGTTGTTAATGGTGGTAAAGAGGTGACTAGTGGAGTCCATCGGTTAGCTAAAAAGGAAGTTAGGTTGAAGGAGGTTGAGAATGGTAGTGTAGTGTTCTTGGTGGTTCCAAATCTTCTTGGGTTAAGAGGCCTAGATTAAGCAAGGCCTTGATTTCCGCCTTCTTAAAGTTGGAAGTTTGGTTGGAAAGGTAATAGAATGGAGGTTATCTCCCAAGAGGGAGATGGTGGCTCATGGCAACAAGTGAAATAGGTATGGTTAAGGTTGACAAATGAGTCATGGTTGTGTTGTCCTTTAGAGTGTAGAAGACGTTGGTAAGGTTGCATATGGATGGGATTTGCCTAGGTATATTATTATGGTTTGTTCGATTCTTCATGTTTCTAGTTTGAGGAGATATGTTGGTAGCTCTAGGCCATAGAACTCCTTGGAATTATGGGTAATGTGGAGGATAAGTTGGCTTAGAAGGAAGTCCTGGTGTAGTTGTTGAGTAGATGAGTGGAGAAGTTGATTTATGAGGATATAGTATTTGTAAAGGCCCTTTGAAAGAGTAGTCTATTCGTATATGTTTCTCGGGGAGCTAGTGCGGGCATAGAGAAGCAATATCAATATTTGTTTCATCCTACTTAAGCTTATGGTGACATGTCAAGTCCTTTATATGATTCCAAGTCTTATGTTTCAGCTTCCATGTCATTCATACACATTCATGTTTAAGTTGGCATGTTTATGATGATTTTACCCTTATGTTGAGATTCCGAAAATGGTGTTTGAAAAGTAATGTTGCATTCTTGTTAGAGCTGATTTGTTTGTTATTACTCTTGTCATGTACATCTATTTTACATTCCGGGATGAATGTTCCAAAGGGGGAGATATTGAAATGACCCCAAAAAGTGCCCTAAAACATGCCTTAGAATGCCCGAAATTTTAAATTCCATATATCTCAAAATCCATTTATCCTTTCAAAAATCTGACTTCCTATTCTTGTTCAGTGGGTCCCAATTAGGAGGAAAAGGGTCTAACCTCATTGTAAGAGCGAAATATTAGCAATTATAATTTTTTAAGTGACGATCTCCAGTGATCAGTGCACGATGCTGGCGCAACACAGCAGTGTTCCATTTTAGTGTATTTTTTCTTGTTCGTCAAAAATTTTCTAAGTGTTGGGCCCAAGGGTTCCCATACGTGTTTTTACCTATACTTAGCCTTATTTCACCCTTATATCATCCTAAACATTTCCCAATACTCACTCAAACACTTCATATTTTCACTCCCCAAACTCAATTCCCAAACCCTCATCCCAAGCTAAGGCTCTCCTTCAAGGTTCTTCTTCAAGCTTCAACTCTCTATCTCCAATCTTCACGAAAGTTCATGTCTAAGCTAAGGTATATGGGTTTTAACCATTGGGTTCTTTCACCCATGGTGCCCTATCCTCCTTTTACTCATATTGCATGATTTAAAGTTGATTTAGATATGGGTCTTGCTTATTATGAAATTCACTGCACAATATGTTAAAGCTATGAGAAATTGTGACTGTTTTGCTATGTTTTGAGCTATAAATCTTTGATCTCTTGTAAGATTTGAGAAAGGTTTTTGATGTATATTGCTTGAGGGTGTTGCTAGGTGTTGATTGATGGTGATAAAATGGATTTTCTTGCATGGTTTCATCTCTATAATTTATAGCGTTATACTAGCATTACATATCCTCTAAGTGTTCGATGAAATGTCCGGATGTGGTTTCTTGAGGAGTTAAAGGTTCAAAGCATGATATGTAATATGAATAACTATATGATGATGAAATGAATGTATGCATATGGTATATTCTATATAAAGTGTTGCATTCGACCATACCCAATCCGGGTGGATAAGAGCCTAGGTAACCATGGTGGAGGTTTGTACTCATCAACCATGAGAGGGGTTTGTACTTCGCCACCGTGTTGATAAGGTGTGATTATCATCAACCATGTGAGGTGTTTATACTACACAACCACCAAGGGGTTTGTACCTTGAATAGCTAGCTTAGTCTCTTCTACACATATGATATCCTTTATGAGTATGACTTACTTAAGCATGTTTTACTTAAGCATTGATCATACATGACATATTGATATACTATGCCTATTGCTTAATATCATGCATTATGATTATGATGCTTATTTATCGTTGCATTGCATCCCTCATACTTAGTGCATTCATATGTACTAACTTATACTCTATGCCTACATGATATGACCATGTAGGGATCGAAGCCCAAGTTGATCATCATACTCCTCCACGTAGCTAGTTCGGTACTACTTAAGCTAGTTTGTGAGTCCTCCACTTCAGGGACCTTGGTATATATTTTCCTTATCAGGTAGTGAGACACTCTTCTTTATTTTCTATCCTAACTAGTGAGGGTGAGCCCGGTTGTTTTTTCTTGGCACCCGCTCTTATATATGTAGTATAGGTGTTGTTGAACATGCTATGTATCTATGATATGAGCCTTGACTTTTTTGTCTCTTGAATGTGATGTTATGGAAGCTTTTCTTTCCCCTTAGCCCCTTGCTCTTGTTTCTAAATGTTGGCATATTTCTTATGTAATAAACTTTCTCTCCCTTGGTTCTAATTCCCTTGTTTATGATTATCTCTTAATGTCATTTTTACTTGCTTTTGCGACCAAGGAAGTGTAATGATATGTAGAGAGGCTTTTTTGGAGTTCCTTCAGGTTCCCTATTCGCCGGTTATGACTAGGACCTATGGTCGGGTCATGACACAACCCCCCATTGGGGAGATAAGTTGGTTAATCCATCTGAACTGCTTTTAATTCTTCTAAGTCTACCATATTCCTTATGGGATCAAACCTAACCTTTGTTTAGGTTATATATCTTGACAAAGATTGTTTTAGCTTACAAAAGGAGGTGTAGCTTGTGCGACATCAACATTTTGACGTCGCTGCTAGGGAATATGCTAGACGTGTTCAATTTGAGCAGTTGGAGTATTAATCTTTATTTCTCAGTTTATATTTTTGTTGTTTTTGTTCTATTACAGGGAATAGGTGTAGTGTATGCCCAACACACTAAGTGGAGGCATTCGCTTGACTCTGTTTGAACAAGAGAGCCAGAGAAGACTAAGAAGGATGTCCTAAGATAATTCAAACAATGCAGTAAATGCAGCTTTGAATCAAAACCAGAATGAAAATGATAATGCGAATAATGACAACCCACCTCCTCTTGAGGACATTGATCCACAACTATAGGACATCAATGCTTAAGCTTATCAGTGGAATCAATATCGGTTGAATCCTAAGGCTATAGATGTGACTGGTGCCATTGTGTTACCACCACTACTGGATGACACAAAGTTCATGGTTTAGAGTGGGTTTCTTAGATTATGTAGAAACATATGTTGTTCGCGGGCCTACTATTAAAGGATCCGCATAGTCATCTACACAACATTGAGTTTATCTATAAGAGTATAATGGGAACACAGAATTTGTCTATGGATATTATGGAACTTAATGACTTCCTATTATCTCTGACAGGCAATGTAGTTGTATGGCTATCCAACCTCCCGCATAGTTCAACCACCAGTTGGGCCAAGTTGAAAGATCAGATCAACAACTTTGAGCAGCTTCCTAGTGACTTGATTAGTATCACACGAGAGTGACTTGCAAAGTGCTTGAGAAGTATCCCATACCATAAAATTGTTAATAATGCCTTGGTGCAGAAATTCTACCGTACACTGGACGAGCATAGACAAGCTTGTGTTGATACCATCACAAGGGGAACAGTTTTAGATCAACCATTTGCAAGAATTGCTGAGAAGATGGAAAACATAGTTAAGACGAATCATACATGGGGGCAAAGAGATAGGTCAACTTCCAAAAGTTCATGCATTATCAGAATTGGTTTGGAGAAAGCTAAAATAAATGAGGATATAATGTAAGATCTTGCCCGAATTCGTCCAGCATTGAGGTGATGAATACGAAAAATGTAACACTTGGTAAGATTACCAAAACTACCCCAGGGGAGAGATGTGCATGTAACAAATCTTCTCATACTTCGATGGAAAATCCAAGGTCGGATATGCGCTTAGCATGAAAAATTGATTGGTAAAGTGGTCTCGATTGATTTTTACAGCAATCAGATCAAAAGATAATTTTTTGATGCAAAAAAGAGAAATTGTGAGGGTGCACGACCAGTGTGCAACGTGCACTTGCCGCGAACCTGCACTTAATTTTGTTTAAAATATTTTTTACAAGATTAGAAAACTCATTTTGAGAATTTTAAGCAAAAATTCCTAAAATAGACAAGATCCGCGTCGTGGTACCCCATGTCTCGAGATGGACTTCTTTTCAGTTTTTCATAAGGGGCATTTCAAACCTTTCCCTACCCCTCCTAAACTCAAAACATAATCAAAATGGGTCATTTGTGTGTAAAAGGGTTTTAAACCATATTCTAAGTCCTTTATAAGTTCTTGAAAAAAGACTAGGGCTAAAGAAAAGAGAAGAGGAGCATAAAATTGAGAACACCAAGTATGTAATGCAAAACTAAATCATCGGATTGTTCTCCATGTGCCCTATAGATAGTAATTGAGAAGTTGAGAGTCTATGAGTTCATGTATATGTTTCTTGAAATATTTTCTTGAAAATTATATCTGGTACATGTATTTTCATATGTTGATAATCATCATAAACTTGATTTCTTGAATTATATATTTTCCATGGGATATTGTACAACCTGATATGCTGCCAAAATACATCATATTGATGCTTAAATCAAAGAGTTCTAAGTGTTCTTAATACCACCTTTTATGGTTTTATTATGTTTTTGAGTGCCCCTCGTAGACATTTCCAATGTTCAAAGTTCAAAATATGATCTTTTGAAGGTCAGCTGTATGACGCCAAGTTACGAGTCATAGGTCTCACTATGACTTGTAGGAGGGGCCTTCATAGAAATTTCCCGTGTTGATGAAAATTAGACCAAGAAATGCAAGTGTGGACTGCCAGAAGGTACTATGAGTCGTAGACCAGACAATGACTCATAGATGTGACCTGTAGCAGTCAAGTCTAAAAAGCCAAATGTTGATAACAAAAACCCTATTACAACTCGTAGGTCAGCCTAGGAGTCGTAACTATGAACCATAGCAGCTGCCAACCAGATGTTCTAATTATTTTAAGGACCATTTTGTAAATAGTATAAATAATATATGTTAGGGTTTTAGAATAGAGTTCAGCAATTTGTACACATTATTCAATTCTTGTAGAGAGAATCCTTAGGTTTTTAGAGTAGAGAATTAGGGTTTTCCTTTTGAGACTCAATTTGGAGATTTGGAATCATTTGTAAATCAATTTCATCATTCAAGCTTGCGAATCCAAATTCAAGGGTGGTTTATTGTTCTTCATTTTCCTTGGGTAATTTCTCAAATATGCTAGTTTCATTCATTGTTTTCTTGCCCAATAAGTAGCTAAATCCCCACAAGTTGGGGGTGTGGGAACCGTGAGTAGTTAGCTTGAAAACCCGGATTACTTGCACTTCTTGAATTGGGTATTTACATGTATTATCTATTTTCATTCATTTTGCATGTTGTTTAATAGTGGCAAACATTAAACCCCGCCTAGTGTCATGATCCCGACAAAGATAGTGATGAATAGGAAAAGGAAATAGATGACAGGATTCGATTGATGTGTTCTCATCTAATCAACCAAACCCGGCCAAGGAGAGGTTGACTGGGACAATAGGTAACTGTTAGTTTCGTACACTATGGTAGCTGGCCAAGCGTCATGGTGAAATTCTACCTTCACCTTCAAAAGAGGGTTAGAAGAACCTAAGTTATTGTCCTGCATACCATGTCCTAATTGAAGTTGTGTTATCTTGGGTGTTTAAGCTAGTGAATCATGGGGAACCCAATTTCGCAAGTTGATCTCCAATTTGATCGTCTCTTTGCTTTGTTAGTATATTTTTATTTTCTTTCAAACCATTGTAAACTCCCCCAATTCTAGAGAATAGAGTTATTTGATACTTGAAATGGTTATTAGTAAGCCATGGTGGAAAAAACCCGCATTCCCTTGGGATTCGACCCTAACCTATGGTTAGGTTTTATACGTGAGAATGACCACTTTATCCTCCAAGTGAGAGGTACTGTTTGAGCATGATCACAACCCTATATATTAAATTTTCAAAGCATGTATAATGAACCTAGGATGGAATCTAGAGCCTTTACTTGAATATGTAGATTGAAATCTTGATATGAGTATAAGGTTGAGTTACTTTAGCTTGATGATCCTCTAAGTCTTCATAATTGTGTTCTTGAGTTTTTTCTAAATGACTTCTTCTAAAATGATGATCTGAGTTCTTGAGTTCTTAATGAGAATTAAGTTGAATTGAGATGAGTTAAAGTCCTTGAAACAATAAAGCACTTCAGAGTTGAGTCAATGAGTTGATGAGAATCTCCATGAGAATGATTGAGTTGATGAGTGCCTTTATGTCGCCAAATTGAGATGAGGAAGAGTATTATAAGCATTGAGTCTTTGGAGGAGTATCAAGCACCAAAATGGGTAAGAATGAGTCCCACTAGCACTCATTAACTACGTTGGCAAGCATAGGATGAGGATTGAACCATTATATCACATGGTCCCTCCTTGAGGAAAAGTCCCTGAAATAATAAAGTACTATAGAGGTTAGATCCCTTATGGGTCATATGCATTCCATACCTAGAAACTATGGAACAACTGTGGCAACATTAGTGGGGTTGTTGTACAATCACTGGCTCATAAGTGATTGTTGTTGGATAAGAGAAACTCCCAAAAAGTTCCTACACTGAGTACTCTAAGTTGAGTTGAGTTAATTTGAGCTAAGTTTCATTAAGATGAGATGAGTTGAGTTGAATTCTATTGAGTTGATTTTGAGTTGATTGATGAGGTTTGATTTAGTTGATAGGTCACTTGTCTACTCTTTATTCTTTCTTTAGATAGAATTTGACATTCTCTCTATAATATATTCTGAGTTGATGTTATTTTAATATTATT
The DNA here is from genome assembly GCA_025774065.1 of Solanum ossicruentum. NCBI lineage: Eukaryota > Viridiplantae > Streptophyta > Magnoliopsida > Solanales > Solanaceae > Solanum > Solanum ossicruentum. The sequence goes on along the minus strand of JAOTQR010120758.1, from coordinate 41,101 downwards.
CTACCTGTTTCTTTTTCATACTGCTATTTTACATACCAACACATTCCATATACTGATGTCCCCTTTTGGACTGCATCATTCTATAATGCAGAGGCAGGTACTAGAGATTGTCAATAAGTGCACCACTGAGAATCTGAGCATTTTAGCTGAGTTGGTAAGCCTCCTTTAGTTCGGAGGATCATTGCTTTTATTTTCATCTTGCTTAATATAGTTAGACTTTGAGTTAGCTTTATTTTATTTTGAGGTAGCCATGGGTCTAATATTGGCACTACTTTATAGTGATAGAGGCTTCATAGAATAAAGTTGAGTACTGATGTTGAGACTTGTTGAGCTAGCCTCTTTCAGACTAACCTACTTTATTTTTATTTTTTGAGATTTAGATTGATCACTTCTCTCGTTAGTCTTCTGCTAAGTTTTATGAGTTATATACATATTGATGAATGAATATGATGAGGCCAAGTAGTTTGCTTGGGGACTAGCAATAGTCTTTGAGTGTCATCCACGTCCAAGATACCCTCCCTAGCATGATAAGCTTGGTATCAGAGCACAGAGTTCAAGAGTCCTAGGGAGTCTATGAAGTCGTGTCTAGTAGAGTCCTTATTATTGGTGTGAAGAGCTTGACATCCTTAGTAGGGAGGCTATAGGGCATTAGGAATTGTCTCGCTTCTTTCACGTTCTAAATCTTATGATAGTGTTAAGTCTATGAAAAGTTCTCTTCTAATTCATGCTCTACGCATTCAGAGTTGTGATCATGCCTCCTAGAAGAGCCGTTAGAGATAGAGGACATCCCGCCTGGCAGAATGTTAACCCACCTGAGCCTCAAGGACATGAGGAGCCTGTGGAACCAGCTTTCCCTGTTGAGTAGCCCATCCAAGCAGAGATTTCCAATACTGAGCTTCACCAGGCTATTAAAACTCTAGCCCAGGCTATCACAACACCTCCTACAAGATAAGAAGTGGATAGATAGGATGCATTGGACATATCTAGAGTCCAAAAATTCTTGAAGATGAATCCATCTAAGTTCACAAGGTCTACATCCACTTAGGATCCTAAGAATTATGTGGAGAAGCTTCAGAAAGTATTCCAGGTGATGCATATGGCTAATGCTGACAGAGTAGAACTATTTGCCTACCAACTCATGGGTGTAACTAGGCCATGATTTGACCAATGTAAGAAGGGTAGAGCAGGGAGAACCCTATTGCTGACTTAGGCAGTGTTTGAGAAAGCTTTCTTGGGGTACTTCTTTCCAAGAGAACGAAGTGAGGCCAAGGTGAGAGAGTTCTTGAATCTGAAGTTGGTAACTGTGACTGTGTAAGCGTATGGGCTTACGTTGACTTAGTTATTTCATTATGCTTTAGAAATGGTTACTGATATGAGGGGGGACAATGAGGATGTATGTTGATGGGATGAACAGAGGGCTAAAGAAATATGGGATGGGAGCGATGCTCATGATTGATATGGACATCGAGAGATTAATAACTTATGAGCAACAAGCTGATGAGGAGAGACAACATGACAAAGAAACTTCAGAAGTAAGAGGCTAATGCATCCATCCATGAGGTTAGAAAGAGAGAGAATCGTAACAGATTCCAGATAGGGCTAGCACTATCATTTGTTAATGCACCTATGCGCAGAACAAAGAATTATCAGATATCTCAGAATGTTTAAGCCTATAGGTCTCAGTCACAGGCTAGTCTAGTATGGCTCAAGATTCATGGAGTAGGCCGCTATATGATAAGTGTGTCAAATTACATTTGGGTAAATGTCGTGAGGGGAGTAATGCATGCTTTCGGTGTAGTCAAGTGGGTCACTACCAGAGAGAGTGTCCAAAGCAGGCTAACTAGGTTCAAATTTCTACTTATGCTGCTAGCTAGAGGAACCCAGAGAAGTGTTGTGTCAGGCGCAAGCAGAGCTACAAACTATTTGTATGCCGTGGTCAGTCACCAAGATCAGGAAAACTCCCCAGATGTGGTGATGGGTATGATTTGAGTCTTTTTTCTTGATTCTTATGTTTTGATAGATCCTAGTGTCATATTGTTATTCCTAACTCCTTATGTGACAGTATATTTGATAGAACCCTTGAGAGTCTTCTCAAACCTTTTGATGTTTCTACTCTAGTGGGTGAGTCTATTCGAGCTAAGAGAATCTATAGAGCTTGTGTAGTGTCTGTCAATCATAAGGATACTCTTATTTATTTGGTTGAGTTAGAGATGACCAATTTTGATGTGATCCTTCGCATTGATTGGCTTTATGCCTATTATGCCTCTATTGATTGTAGAGCCCAAATTGAATTCCCAGATGAACTGGTTCTAGAGTGGAAGGGTGATATTTTGCACCTAAGGGAAAGTTTATCTCCAACCTTAGATTCAAAAAACTAATTTATAAAGGTTGTATCTATAACCTTGTGTGAGTTAAGTCCAAAGATATTGAGTCTCCTACTCTTGAGTCAGTCCCAATTGTGAATGAGTTTCCTAAGGATCTGCCTAGAGTTTTACCTGATCGGGCAATTAACTTTGGGATTGATGTTATTCTGGATACCCACCCTATCTCAATTCCACATTATAGAATGTCCCCCACTGAGTTCAAAGAGTTAAAGGAGCAATTGCGAGATTTGTTAGAGAAGGGCTTTATCAGGCCGAGTGTTTCCCTTGGGGTGTCCCTACACTATTCATATGAAAAACAATGGGTCCTTCAGAATATGTATCGTCTATAGGCAAGTAAACAAGGTCATGATAAAGAATAAATATCCTCTCCCTAGGATAGATGCTCTATTTAATGATCTTCAGGGTGCCTCTTATTTTTCAAATATAGACCTCAAATTTGGCTACCATCATTTGAAAGTGAGGGAATGTGATATTCTGAAGACAGCCTTTAGGACTCAAAAACAATTTTGAGTTCTTAGACATGTCCTTTGGTTTAACGAATGCACATGTAGCTTTCATGGACTTGATGAATAGGGTATTCAGACAATATCTTGATATATTTGTGATCGTTTTCATTGATTACATTTTGGTGTATTCGAGAGATGAGTTGGAGAATGCCAGTCATCACAGACTTGTCCTTCAGACCTTCAAGGACTATGAGTTGTATGCATAATTCTCTAAATGTGAGTTCTAGCTTTAGTGACATCCCTAGGCCATGTTGTTTCGGGTGATGCTCCAACTGACGTAAAGAGCTCATTGGAGCTGGCAGTCTACTACCGTATATTTGTTGATTGATTTTCTTCCCTATACGCACTATTAACCAAAGTGACTCAAAAAAAGTTCAAGTTTCAGTGGTCCAATGAATATAAGAAGAGCTTCCAAGAGTTGAAGACTAGGTTGACTACTGCAAAAGTTTTATCCTTGCCCGATGGTATAGAGGACTTTGTAATCTATTATGATTTTTCAAGAGTTGGATTGGGATGTGTGCTGATGCAGATAGGGAAATTAATAGCCTATGCTTCCAGACAACTTAAAATACATGAGAGGAACTATTCGACCCATGATCTTGAATTGGCAACGATGGTGTTTGTGCTTAAAATCTGGTGCCACTACTTGTATGGAGTGCCTGTGGATGTGTTGATTCACCATAAGAGCTTGTTGTATGTCTTCAGTCAGAAAGAACTCAACCTGCAAAGAGGAGACAGTTGGAGTTACTCAGGGATTATTACATGAGCATTCTCTATCACCCAGGTAAATATAACATTATTGCTGACACTCTTAGCGGGTTGTCAATGGGTAACATAGGTTGAGGAGGAAAAGAAGGAGTTAGCTAAGGAAGTGCATCGATTAGCTCGATTTGGAGTTACACTTGAGGAGAATGATAAGGGAAGAGTTAATGTGCATAATGGGCCTGGTTCATCCTTAGTGGCAGAAGTGAAAGAAAAATAAGACTCAGATCCTATCATACTACAACTGAAATAGGTTATCCACAAACAGAAAGTGATGGTCTTCTTTAAAGGGAGAGATGGAGTGTTAAGATACCAAAGTAGATTGCGCGTTCCAAATGATGATGGTGTTTGAGATAGAATCATCGCAAAGGCTCATAGCTCTTGATATACCATTCATCCTGGCTCTACCAAGATGTACCATGATATGAGGGAAGTCTATTGGTGTAGTGGAATAAAGAGGAATAGTACTGAGTTCGTTTCAAGGTACCCAAATTGCCAACAAGTTAAAGTTGAGCATCAATGACTAAGCGTATCGGATAAGAACTTTGAGATTCCTGAATGGACGTAGGAGATGATCAACATGGACATCATCACCGATCTACCGAGGTCTCAAAAGCAACATGATTCAATATAGGTGATTATGGATAGGATGACTAAATCGGCTCACTTCATAGCAGTAAAGACAACCAACACTGCAGAGGAGTATGCCAACTTGTATATCCATGATATTGTGAGGTTGCATGGAGTTTCCTTGTTTATCATCTCGGGCAAAGGAGCTCAATTCACCTCTCAATTTTAGAGATCATTCTAGAAGGGATTGGGTACTAAGGTTAACCTAAGTACTGCCTTTCATCCACTGACAAATGGTTAGGCAGAGTGCACAATTTAGACGTTTGAGGATATATTGAGAGCTTGTGTCATTGACTTCAAAGGAAATTGGATGATCACCTACCATTGATTGAGTTTTAATATAATAACAGTTATCATGCAAGTGTTCAAATAGCTCCCTATGAAGCTTTCTATGGGAGGAGCTGGAGATCACCAATTCAGTGGTTCGAGGTTGGAGAAGCCGAGTTGATTAGACCTGATCTTATCCATCAGGAAATGGAAAAGGTTAATACATTAAAGAGAGATTGAAGACTGCATATAGTTGCTAGAAATCTTACTCTGATATGAGGAGAAGAGACTTAGAGTTTGAGGTGAGTGATTCCGTATACATGAAAGTGTCACCTATGAAAGGTGTCATGATATTTAAGACGAAGGGGAAATTGAGTCCTCACTATTTTGGTCCCTATCAGATTGTGAAGAGTATTGAGAAGGTTGCTTATGAGTTAGAGTTGCCTTTCTAATTAGATGAAATTCATGTAGTGTTCCACATCTCGATGTTGAAGAAATGCTTAGGAGATCCTGCCTTGATGATCCTCATTGAGAGCATTAGAGGGCAGGTTACCTTGTCGTATGAAGGGATTTCAATCCAAATCCTGGATCATGTTCGCAAGTTGACAACCAAAGATATCGCCTCAGTCAAATTCCTATGGAGAAATCAATTTGTCGAGGAAGGCATATGGGAAGCTAAGGAAGAGATGAGAGCTAAATATTTGAATCTTTTCATGCCTGATGATGTGAATGTTGAAGGTAATGTTCTTACCCTTTCCTAGATTGATGTTTCCATTCTTGAGTTGATGAGTCTATTCTTAAGTCTGAGTAGAGTTTGTTGAGGTTGATGAGGAGTCGAGCGTTTGAGTTGTGGACTGAGTATTGAGATGAATCTTGAGTCTATTAGTGTCTTGATGTACACCTTTAGTCATCAGTCAAGGACGAATGATCCCAAGGGGGAGATGAAGTAACACGAGGTAAAATTATCAAAATACCCCTAGAGAAGAGATGTGCACATAACACCTCTTTCCATGCTTCAATGGCAAATTCGAGGAAGGACATACGATCAACATGAAAAATGGAGAGGAAAGCTGTCTTGGTTGATTTTTTGAGTAACTAGATCAAAAGATAATTTTTTTATGCAAAAAAATAAGTGAGGTTGCACGTCAGGTGTGCGATGCACGACAGGTGTGCAATACGCACCTGCTGCGAATTAACACTTAGTTTTGTTCCAAAAATTTTCTATGGGATTAGAAAACTCATTCAAAGAACTTTTGGCAAAATATACCTAAATTGGACAAGGTCCACATTGCGGACCCCATGTCCCGAGACAAACATTTTTTTCAATTTTTTATGAGGGGCATCATAGACCTTTTCCAACCCCTCCTAAATCTAAAACACAATCAAAATGGGTTATTTTGAGCATAAAATGTGTTCTAAACTCCATTCTAATTCCTTTATAAGTTCTTGAAAAAAGACTAGGGCTATAGAAAAGAGAAGAGGAGTGTAAAATAGAGAACTTTGAGGAGAGTTCTTGAGGATTGATCATCAAAAGCTTTGAACCAGGTATGTAAGTCTAAACGAAAGCATGACATTGTTCTACCACGTGCCCCATAGACGGTAATAGAAGAGTTAAGAGTCCATGAGTTCATGTATATGTTTCTTGAAGTATTTTCTTGAAAATTATATCTATTACATGTATTTTCATATGTTAAAGATCATCATAAACTTTATTTCTTGAATTATATATTTTCCATAGGATATCATACAACCCTATATGTTGAATTATGAAAGCAGGCATAATGAACCTAGGGATGAAGTCTATAACCTTGACATAAGTATGTTGATTGAAATCTTGATGTGAGTATGAGGTTGAATTACTTTAGCTTGATGATCCTATAAGCCTTCATAATTGAGTTCTTAAGTTCTATCTAAATGACTTCTCCTAAATGATTTGAGCCCTTGAGTTGCTAATGGGAATTGAGTCAATTGAGATGAGCGAACGTCCCTAAAACTATAGAGGACTTCAGGATTGAGTCAATGAGTTGATGAGAATCTCCATGAGACTGATTGTGTTTGATAAGTGCCTCTATGAGGCTAAATTGAGATGAGGAAGAGTTTTATGAGCATTTATTTTTAGGAGGATATCGAGTACCGAAATGGGTAAGAGTGAGCCCACCCACACTCATTAACTACATTGCCAAGTGTAGGATGAGTATTGAACCATTACATCACATGGTCCCTCCTTGAGGAAATGTCCCTGAAACAATAAAGGAAAGCAGAGATTAGATCGCTTGTCGATCATATGCGTTCCTTACCTGGCAAATATGGAATGACTATGGAAACATCAGTGGGATTGTCATATAATCACTAGCTCATAAGTGATTGTTGTCAAATAAGAGGAACTCCCAGCAATTCCCCACACTAAGTACTCTGAGTCAAGTTGACTTGAGTTTCATTGAGATGAGATGAGTTGAGTTGAGTTGAGTTGAGTTTGAGTTGATTGATGTGGTTTGATTTGGTTTATGGGTTTTTTGTCTACTCTTTATTCTTGCTTTAGATAGACATTTGACATTCTCTTTGAGTATATTCTGAGTTGATATTATTTCTATATTATCCTACTTGTTTATGCTTCATTCATCTATTTTACATACCAGTGCATTCCACATACTGATGCCCCATTTCGGACTATATCATTTTATGATGTAGAGGAAGGTACGAAAGATCATCAATAGGCACACCATTGAGGATCTAAGTATTTCTGTTGAGTTAGTGAGCCTCCTTTACTTCAAAGGATCATTGCATTTATATTTATCTTGCTTATTAGAGTTAGACTTTAAGTTAGCACTAGGTCTGTCATTGGCACCATTTGATAGTTATAGTGGTAGAGGCTTCACAGGCTAGAGTCAAGTTTTTTTTGAGACTTTTTGAGCTAGCTTCTTTGATACTAGCCTATGATATTTTTATTTTATTTGAGTTTTAGATTGCTTACTTCTCTCCTTAGTCTTCTTCTCAGTTTTCTGAGTTATATACATATTGATGAATGAATGTGATGAGGCCAAGTGGTTCGCTTGGGGACTCGCAATAGTCTTTGAGTATCGGCCACATCCAGGGTACCATCCCAGGGCATGACACAGAATCAGGAATGATTTAGTGAACTTATTCATCAGCTTCTACGAGTATCCATATAGGAGGGTCCCTGCTATGAGAAAGACACTTACTTCATTGCTGATCAGACGAAGGTTTTTGGACCAATGCATAAAGGTCTAATCATGACTATTGGTGCCATTGTTAAGGAAACCAAGGTTGAAATTATAATTGATGTGACAACCCAAAGCCTAGGGCCTAGACGTGACACGACGAATAGGGAACCCAAAAGGACCCCAAACAAGCCTTTTAACATATCATTACACATCATTGATCGCGGAAGCAATTAAACAACATAATTAGATTAGAAATGAGGAAAAATGGGATGAAGGAAAATTTACATAACATAAACATCAAAACAAGAGAGTCAAGGCTCTATATATAACATGTCCAACAACATCTCTAAAACTTAGATAGGAGCGGAGGCAAAGACAAGCAACCAGAATAACCCTCATAGTTAATACATACATAAAAGAAAGATAGCCTTAGTAAATAGCATGAGATTGTCGACATTGTCCTAGGAATAGAGGACTCACTAACTAGCTTGAGAAAAATCGTACTAGCTATATAGGGGAAAATGCTCAAGTGGGGCTCCGGTTCCTACAAGGTGACATCATGTAGGCATAGAGTATGCATTATTACATTTGAATGTACTAATTATAGAGAATGCAATGCAACACAAGATAAGTAACATAATCAAAATGTATAAGCATAAGCAATGAGTAGCTATAACAATATGACATGCATGGAAGATGATTGGAGTAAATCATGCTTATATGGAACATAATACATGTGCAAGAAGAGACCATCATATAGGGTTCATAGTCTATTGAGGTACCAACCCCTTAATTGGTTGGTGGATCATCTCACCCTACCACCCATAGTGATTGAGGTACTAACCCCTCAACCCATTTATCAAGGTATAAAAGCCTCGACATAGTTATCAAAGTACTAACCCCTCAACATGGTTATCAAGTACAAACCCCTCGACATGGTTACCCAGGCTCACAACCCCCTAAGTGGGGCATGGTCATTTCCTAACATGTTATTGGAGAATATCATATATGTACATTCCTTTCATCATCATAAAGTCATTCAACTCATAAGACATGCATTGGACCTTCAATTCCTTAGGAAATCATAACTAGACTTTTTATCAAACATTTGGCAGGTGTGTAGTTCTAGTGTAAAACCATACAATTTAAGGATGAAATCATGCATGAAAATTCAATGTAAAACCATCCATCAATACTTGATAACAACCTCAACCAATATACATCAAACCCTTCATCAAATCCCACAATGGGCCTTAGATTCATAGTTCAAAACATGCTAAAATAGTCACAATTTCATTAAACCCCAACATAGCTAATAAGTAAGACCCATAAGTAAATCAACTTGAAATCATGCAATTTCGGTAAAAAGAAAGTTTGGGATTCATAAGTCAAAAGAACACATGAATGAAACCACATACCTTGGCTTTGGAGAATTTCTTGATGAAGATTTGAATGGAGACATGAAGCTTGAATGAATTCCTTAAGACCCAAAAGAGACTTGGACACTTGAATTTTGAGAGAAATAATATTCAAAGGGTTTGAGAGAGTACTAAGGAATGTCTTGTATGATATGAAGGTGAAATATAGTTAAGTATAGGTGCTTTCACATATGGTAAGGTTTAGTCCCAAGACCAAAAAGCCTTGGACTGAAGTGAAAAACTATCACAAAAATAACTCACTGGCACGCCCTTGGCTCGTCGTGCCTGGGGCATGCAAGCTCAAAAGAAATAACATTTTTGCAATTTTTAAATTTTGCTACAGTTGCTTTTAGTCATGGTTAGACCCGTTCCCCACTTAATTTTACCCCCCGAACAAGAATATGATGTCAGATTTTTGATATCACGCACGAATTTTAAGATTTATGGAAATTACGATTCTAGACACTTCTGAGGCACATTTTCGAGTACCTTTTGGGGTTATTTCAACAGAGATGCCGCATTCAGTGAGAATCATAGAAGTTACCGTGAAAGGAGCAAGGGCCAATTCAAAATACAGATTGGGGTCATACAGATGGCTACAAAAATGGTCCTTATGTGCACCACACAATCGTGATACCGGTGCTAGTAGTTCTAGAGTGGAAGAGATGTTTGACTGACTGTTGAAGAAGGATGACACATAAGATGAGACCTTAAGGGGGATGAAGTCTATCATCTCCCTTATAAATTAGAAAACTGATTCTCATTTTGTTGCTATCAAAGAGCTGGGGCAATAGTTTGGTCAAGTGTCAACTCAACTCAACCAGCATCAGAGAGGTACACTGCCTAGCAACATAGTTTAAAACTCAAAAAATGAATGGAAATGTATGGTGGTCATTACTCGTGATGGTAAGAGTACCATTGATCCTCCCATGCCGGTCAATGATGATGATATTCAAGAGGAGGCAGTTGAGGTCAAACATGCTGATACAGGAGATGATCGTGCCAAAGATAGGGTGAATGATGTTGTTGAGGTGCCACCGAAGCTAAAGACCATTCCTGGACCTCATCCCCCTTTCCTCAAAAAATCAAAAAGAAGAAGGAGGAGTGTATGTCAATCACTTTCTCTCTATGCTAAAAAACTCTCCATCAACATCCCTCTCATTGAGGCTTTAGAGAAGATTCAAGGTTATGCAAAGTTTATGAAGGAATTGGTTACAAAGAAGCACTCTGTGAGTCAGGAGTTCTCCTAAGAGCTTCAACATTGTAGTTCAATTGCTATAAGGTTCTTGGTGAAAAAGAGAGAAGATCCCGGCACTTTCACCATGTCCTGCACTATTGGAGATGTGGAGTTCGCATGGGTATTATGTAATATCGATGCCAGCATAAATCTAATGCCCCTTGCGGTCTTCAAGAAGCTAAGATTGGGAGCCACTACTCTAACAAGCATGTAGTTGCTGATGGTTGATCGCTCGGTGAAAAAGCATGTGGGGATACTATACGATGTACTTGTCAAAGTTGAGAAATTCATATTCTCTGCGGACTTTGTTATCCAAGATTGCAAAGTCAACTTTGAAGTCTTAATCATCTTAGGAAGGCACTTACTAGCCACTAGTCGAGCACTAGTGGATATGGAAGCTAGCTAACTCAGGTTTAGATTAAATGATGAAGAAGTTGTCTTCAACATCTGTTAGTTAATTCAAGAAAGATGTTCGGGCACTTGGTGAGGTCAGAATAATCACGTTTTCCAAGTTGTGCCGCAATAATAAATCAAGCGCTACATAGGAGGCAACCTACGATATTTGATGTAGTAGTTATAATTTTGTTTTGTTTTTAGCTTTTTTTAAGTAGTTTAATTTTACACAATTTCGTTATAATCCGTGGACATTGGATTGGTTGTATATAGGGTAATAGTGTGTTCTGTGAAGTATGTTCAGGTACATGACTGAGTCAGCTATCCTTGGTTGAAAAGGCATGAAGAAGAATTTTTACGACTGGTTCTATTGGCCGTATGTAAAACTATGGCTCATACATTGTCTCATAGAACACTTCTAGTGAGGAAAAGATTGCGCACTCCAGTCCACAAGACAACTTTATAGCCTGTATATAAATCTGTGGGTCATGAATAAGGTTCGTGGACTTGGGTAAGTTTTTCTATTTATTGGCTAACTATGAAGGTTTCTATGACCATATCTATCATTTGCACTTAATTCTATAAACTGGACCATGAAACCTAGTCCCCAAAATTAGGGTTTGGGCATACTTTGAAACCAACATCTACGGGCCGTAAAAATTAATATTGTCAAAGAAACAGTCTCTAGGTTTATTGAGGCACTTGGTTCACAAGAAAAGGTTGAAAAAGAACTAACTAGAGAGGAAAACATTTAAGTTTTTAGAACCCAAAAGGTTCTCATGGTAGAGCATTTGATTTTGAAGTGCTACTCAAACTAGGGATACATAACCTTGCAGACATTGTAGAGCTGCATGAATCATAAGTAAGGGAGTTCTACTATGATGCTTGTATTGAAAATGATGGTAGTTTTATCATGACCCAAGCTAAGACCTAGTCGTAGCATGACGAATGAGACACCTATAGGCACCAGATCCAAGACATCTTAACGTACTAAGCATTCATAGGCACAAATTCATTCATTTTGCCAAATAAATAGGATAGGGTCTATGGGATATCGTTTAAATAAAAGAAATATCTCAAAACATATATAGTATCCATAAACATTCTATCTAGAATATGAATTGATTTGAATGGATAAATGTTCGATTTCCCTTAAATAGAAAAGATACAATATTTGAACATAGAAAGTAAAAGCCTACTGTTTAAAAACCAAAATATACTTCAGGTCCAAAAATGCATAGCAAGAAAGGAATATAAGTGGAGTCTTGAACTAAGGGCTCACCACAACAATACTAATCTTTGAGTACCAAAAAAACTAGCCACGAGCTGAGGGAGGAGGTGCGCCGGTCCTAACATGGCGACATATGTAGCCAAAATATGCGTTAGTAATTTTGAAATGTACTAATTCATATGTTAAAGACTTTAATACATTGGAACGGTAAGGTCAACATTAAATTGACTTTAAGCATGCACAAGGAATCAAGCATAATCCCCTACATGTTATGGAAAAAAAAAGACATCAATCATAGACATTGTGGGTGTAGACTGTACCCAACATATAAGATCATGTTAACTACTACATGGAATCAAGCATAACCCCCTACATTGGCATGGAGAGACCACTTACTAGGTGGAACTCCATCATATGTCATGCATCATCATATATCATAATTGGCCTATGTGGATCCACTAGCCTAGCCTATAAGGGCTCTTATGGTGTCACATAGTTAATGGGGCAAAGGGTTGATTTTAAGGTTCTCTTGCTGAATCCCACCTCATTGCCTCATTTGTTGCTAAGTCATACCACAGGATTCTTGTGAACATAAACTTGGTCAAATCGGGAAACTTAAAATCATAAACAGAAATTTCAAGAGTAGCTCAAAAATTAGAAACCACCAAGTGAGAATTGTTCTTTCATCATTTAGGGCATTATTAAAATTATTATATCTTTGACAAAACATGAACATTAAAAATTTTATTTTATGTCCTATTCCTCACCTACATATCATGAAAAGATCGACTTGAACTTAGTAGGCTTAATCCTAGGTTGGAAAATTCATAAATCATGTGAGTCATGTAAGAAAATAGGAAAATCACGTTCATTTTAAACATGTGAAATAGACCACACATCATCATTCAAAGGACTAATCAATGGGGTCATTACCCTTAACTAAAAACTCATGAAAATACTTGGTATAACATTACATGGGATCATTAAAACATAATATAACATAAAACATCATGAAATCAACACTAGTATACATGGTAGTATCAATAAACTTAAAGAAAAGGTAAAAAGTTTCAATGAAGGACTTTGTGGGTGAAAACCAAACCCAAAAGTCAACTCACACACCTTAGGTATAGCCTAAGAGGAAGAATTTTCATTATTGAGGAGATCCTTGAAAATCCTAGCCTTCTTGGCTTGTTCTAGAAGTGAGTGTTTGCCTTAGAGAATTTGAGAAAGTAGAAGAATAAAAAGAAATGGGGATTCTACAACTTTAGGGTCAAACTAGGGTCCTAAAGAGTCACAAAAATGACATAGTTTAGATTTAGAATTGATAGAAAGGACAAAAATGCCTTTCAGTAAAATTGTTGGAAAAGAACCACAAGACCCCAATTATAGGTTATGGATTGAACCATAAGTCATAATTCTTTTCCACTTGTTCTTCTGTTTCAATCTTGAGAGATCGTTACCAGTTACCAGCGACCAAATGACAAAACCCCTATCCATGTGATGTACTTCAATCCACGAGTCCTGGATGGCATCATGAAGTCCTCCCACACATCATAAAATTTCCACTTTTCTAGACCATATCTATGAAGGCTAACAATGGACGTGTAAGGGACTATGGGCCATCCTATTGGTCATGGGTTACCTTCCAGAAATGCCAAATTTCCTTCATATTTGGAACTCACACCTATGGCTATCTATGGATGTGCTTCCTTCCACAGACCATAAATGGTCTTCATGGACCACTTTGTACTTGGAACATTGTCAACATTACTAAGACTATCATCCACGAGCCTCATTTATAGATTATACTTTAAACTACAGGTCATGAAGTTGGCTTCGTGAATTGACCTCTGGGCATTTCTAGCAAACTTTTCTGCACTTTCTAGGCTCCTAACTTGAGGGTTCTTACAATATCTCCCCCTTGAGAACATTTATCCTCAAATGTACTTTAAAATAGGTTCTAAAGAATTAATCATCAACTAACA
>JAOTQR010120758.1:0-27003 GCA_025774065.1 Solanum ossicruentum | reverse complement strand
AAGTGTATACATCATGCAAAACTGAAATGGAAGAAATTGGAGGTTTTGGGCAAGAAGATCTTAATACCTTAGGTTTGAGTAGAGTGGAATAGATATTTGGTAATGCTTCATCACATCCGCTTCTGATTCCCCTGTCGCACCCTCAACTTGTTGATTCCTCCTATTCACTTTAACATATGAAACTTCCTTATTCTTTAGTTTCTTCACTTGCTAGTCTAAGACTTCATCGACACTTCATCATAACTCTTGTTCTCTTCAATGTTCACATCTTCCAAGGGAAATATGGAGTTTGCATCACCTAAGAACTTTCTCAACATCAACATATAGATGATGGGATAGATCAAATTCATTTCTACAGGTATATATAACTCATATGCCACTTTGCCAAACTCTTTTGACAACTTTGTAAGGCCCGACACACCTAGGGCTTAATTTTTCCTTCTTGTCAAACAGGATCACACCTTTCATGGAGGACAATTTCAAATAGATCCAATCACTGATATTGAGCTAAGGGTCCCTCCTCCTCATGCCATAGTTGGGGTTTTGGTTTCTTTGGGCTATTTTCAAAATTTCCCTTATAAGTCTCACCTTTTCCATTGCATCCATGTCAATGTCCAGTCTTAGGAAGTCCATTTTACCAACTTTAAACCACCCAATAGGTGATCTACACCGCCTACCTGTGACACCCCATAACACCATGCTCTTATGTATTCATGTTTCAAGACTTATTTGGTTAGGTTAGGGGTGTATTAGGTTCATGGGTGACTTTTAGTACTTAGGCAAGTTTAAGACTTCTTTATGCGTTGAATTTTGGGTGTTGGTTAATGCAAGGGTCAACTTTAAATGAGCATAACTTTTAGCGCACTAGTAACTGGATAGTCCACAGCATGTCAAATGAAATCCCTTTGAGTCGGCTTTCCAATGCACTTGGTTTGACCTCATTTCGAGTTTGGATGAAGGAGTTATGATCATTTTTTGTGAGATACTCCCGTGTAGTGATGTCACACGGGCTCCTTGACAGGCAATGAGGTCCTTGATGGGCAGTTTGGACAGCCTTGAACTAAAAAAGGACATTTTTGGCATAAAGAAGGTGACACGGTTAGTGGTATGGGCCGTATAGCTTGCCACTGACCGTGTAGATGGTCATAAGGTGTGTTCAAGGGAGACTTGATGGGAATGGGAGGAAATTTTGGTTAAGTGTGGTGCCACAGGCACCCTTGATGGGCCATGTGTGATCTGACGGCTCGTGGCACCTAGATGTGTGGTGAAGGCCATATTTTCTTATCTATGTATGGTGCAATGGACCACTACACCGACCGTGAAGCATCACACGACCCGTGAAGTGGCCTGCCAAAGTGATGATTATGCTAACTTTCTCCCAAGTTTCCAATTGCAATTTCGAGGCTACGTCTTGTTCACGAGCACTCCACACAACCCGTGGAGTGCAAAATGACCAATCAAGACTCCAGTATGGCAACATTTTGACAATTTTTCCATCCGTTCATTAATGGCATTTTCATAAACTTTAATTACACTAATGACCTTTTTAGACTTCCAACGCTATCTTAACCTCCCCAAGAGACCTAAAGTCTATTCCAAATGGATCAAACTCATTACTCTCCTCTCAAATACACTCCAAATTCTCTCAAGAGCTTCACCAAGACCTTTTAGTACAAATTTAAAGAAACTCAAGAACAAGTTTTGGATTCCAAGACCCACTTTAAGATCCAAGTCTTTCACAACCCAATTTCAAGAAACTCAAAGTCTAAGGTATATGGGTTTCAACCAATGGTTCCTTTCACCCTTGGTGCCTAACTCTCTCTTTTTGCCTAAATTGCATGATTTAAAGTTGAATTACATATGGTTCTTACTTATTATGAATTTAAACTATGAACTATGTTGTGGTTTTATAAAAGTGTGATTTTCTAATTATGTTTTGACCTATGAATCTTGGATTAAACTTTTGATTTCATGAAGGTTTTTGATGAATTTTGCATGATGGTATTACCTTTTATTGGTTTGTTAATTTACTTCAAGTTCACTTGTATGATTTCACTCTTGAATTGCATGGTTTTATACTAGCATTACATACCCACCAAGTGTTTGATAAAATATCTTGTTAAGGATTCTTGAGTTATTGATGATCTATTACATGGCTTATGAGTCAAGTGGATTTAAGATGATGAAAGAAATGTATCTACGTGTTTAAATCATGTAAAGTACCTATGACATTGCCCAGTGAATTTGTTGGTCTCTCATGTTTGATGTGTTCTTGGGAAAATATGGAGTTCTTTTTAATACTTGAATGTGATAGTTTGATGATCTATTTTCATGACTCCTACTGAAAAGATTATATCATAAGGTATGAACATTCTATAATCTACCAAAAAGGCCATGCCATAAGGTAGAGTAACTCATGGTTCCAACTTAAAAGAGTATATCGCAAGGTATGAACATTCTATAGTCTACCGAAAAGTCCATACCGTAAAGTAGAGTAACTCATGGTTCCTGCTTAAAAGATTATATCATAAGGTAGGGACAACCTATCAAAAAGGACATGTTGTTAGGTAGGATCTCTTTTGCCGATAAGCTCATATCGTAAGGTAAGTACACCCATCTTCTTACAAAAGAGATTATGTCGTAAGGTAAGGATACTTAAGGAATTCTACAGATAAGGCCATGCCATAAGGTAGAATCAATCATGAATCTTACCAAAAGGATAGCATTGTAAGGTAAGAGGCATCTCATACTACCTACCCAAAGGACTATGTCGTAAAGTAGGGGTAGCGGCAACGCTCTCAAAAAGGGGCTATACCAAAATGTGAGTGGGTAACTACTTGGCCATTCTCAAGCATGTTTGTGTAAGGGATGAGCATATTTATACTACACATTGAGTTTACATTTCTCGATTATGACTAAGCATATTTTACTTCAAGCATTAATCATGCATGTCATATTGATATTATACTATCTTTTGCTTATGCTTATGCATTTTTACTATGTTGCCTGTCTCTTGTTGCATTTCATACTACATACTTATTAGATTCAAACATACTAAAGCATACTCTATACCTACATAATGTTACCATGTAGGAACAAGAGCTTGTTTGGATCATCCTACCCATGGCTTATTGGTCATCTTGAAGAACAGCCATTTCTAAGCCCTCATATTTGGGGACATTAGCTTTGCGCTCCTATGTTTTTTATCTCTTATGTTGAGTTTTGATACTAAAAGGGTGACCCTAGAAATTGTCTTGGCCAGCGCCTATTCTATGTTTACAGGTGTTGTTGGACAAGTTATGTAATTATGTTATGAGCCTTAACTCCTTGTTCTTGATGTTTATATTATGAAATGATTCCTCTTAACCCTTTTTCCCTTATTTCTAATCTTTTGATATTGTTTAATTGCTTCCACGATCAAGGATGTGTAATGATATGTAAGAGGCTTGTTTGGGGTCCCTTCGGGTTCCCCATTCGCCATGTCATGTCTAGGCCCTTAGCTTGGGATGTGACAAAATTAATATCAGAGCACTAGGTTGTTAATGGTCCTCAACATCCAACACACTTTGCTGATTAGAGCCATATTCATGGTTGTGTTGTGCACTACAACTACGAGTAAGAGGCTATGAGACGTTCTAGGAAATATTTCCCTTCTTCTTACTCTATGTTGTGCTATAGACATTAAGGTATGGTTTCCCCCCCCCCTAATGATTATTCTTTTCTATGGTAGATCATGCCTATACCAAGAGTAAGAAGAGATCATATATCCGAGGGACAACCGTCCTACCCTGCTCCCCAAGCTCCTCAAGGTGGAAGGCTACCGAGTTTGAGTTCCGGAATGCTATAACCATGTTCGACCATGCCATTACTAATCAAATTAACCAAGGGGCCCAAGCCCCTTATGCTCCTACTTTGGCCTCTAGGGTGAAGGAATTTACAAGGATGAACTCACAAGAGTTCCACGGGTCTAAAGTGGATAAGGACCCCCAAGAATTCATAGATGAGGTAGCCCAAGGGGGAGATATTGTGACACCCTATAACTCCATGCTCTTAGGTATCCATGTTAAAAGCCTTATTTGGTTAGGTTAGGGGTGTATTAGGTTTTTGGGAGACTTTTAGTATTTAGACGAGTTCAAGACTTCTCTACATGTTGCATTTTGGGTGTTGGTCAATGCAAGGATCAACTTTAAACGAGTATAACTTTTAGAACACTTGGAACTAGGTGGTCCACAACATGTCAAATGAAAACCCTTTGTGTTATCTTTCCAACACACTTGGTTTCACCATATTTTGTGTCCAGATGAAGGTGTTATGACCCTTTTTATGAGACCTTCCGGTGCAGTGATGTTACATGGGCTCCTTAATGGGTAGTGAGGTGTTTGATGGGTTGTTTGGATAGCTTGAACAATAAAAGGCCATTATTGGCCTAAGAAAGGTGAATGGATAGTGGAACGGGCCCTGTGACTTGCCACTGGCCATGTGTATGGTCATAACTTGTGTCAAGGAAGGCTTGATAGGCATGGGAGGAAATTTTCATTAAGTGTGGTTCCACAGGCACCCTTGACAGGTCATATGGGGTCTGATGGCTTGTGGAACCTATGCATAGGGTGGCCTATCCATATTTTGTTGTCCAAGTATGGTGCAACGGACCACTACATGGATAGGGATGCATCACATGATCCGTGAAGTAGCCCGTCAAAGTGACGTTGACGCTGACTTTCTCCCAAGTGTTCCAATTGCAATTTTAAGGCTAAGCCTAGTCTTGTAGGCACTCCACACGACCCATGGAGTGCCACACTACTAGTCAAGCCTCTAGTGAGACAACTCCTTATCAAATTTTCCATCCGTTCACTAATGGCTTTATCGTAAATTTTAATTACTCTAATGACATTTTTAGACTTCCAATGCTATCTTAACCTCCTTAAAAGACCTAAATGCTATTCAGAAAGGATCAAACTCATTACACTCATATCAAATAAACTCTCAAATTCTCTCAAGAGCCTCTACCGAGACCCTAATACAACTTCAAGGAAACGCAAGAACAAGTTTTGGATTCCAAGACCCACATCCAAGCTCCAAGTCTATCACAACCCAATTTCAGGAAACTCAAAGTCTAAGGTATGTTGGTTTCAACCAATGGGTCCTTTCACTCTTAGTGCCTAACTCTATCTTTTTATCAAAATTGCATGATTTTAAGTTGAATTACTTATAGGTATTACTTATTATGAACTTAAACTATGTTGGGGTTTCATAAAAGTGTGATTGTCTAAGCATGTTTTATCTAATTTGATATATCTGAAGGTTTTTGATGTATATGTCATGATGTTATTACCTAGTATTTGTGGGCTAGTTTATTTCAACTTCAATTGCATGATTTCACTCTTGAATTGCATGGTTTTATATTAGCATTACATACCTACGAAGTGTTTGATAAAATGTCTTGCTAAGGATTCTGGAGTTATTGATGATTCATTACATGGCTTATGAGTCCAGTGGTTTTACGATGATGAAACGAATGTATATACGTGTGGCTTATGCTTCAAATGGCTTTACATTAATCATACATGCCATATTGATATAATATTATCTTTCTTACGCTTATGCATTTTGACTAAGTTGCCTATATCTTGTTGCACTACATCTTACATACTTACTACATGCAAACGTACTAACGCATACTCTATGCCTACATGATGTTACCATGTAGAAACCGGAGCGCTTTTGGATCATCTTCCCTGTGGCTAGTTGGTCATCTTAAAGAATAGCCATTTGTGAGACCTCAAGTTCAGGGACGTTACCTTTGCACTCCTACTTTTGCTTTATCTTATGTTGAATTTTGATACTAAAAGGTTGAGCCCGAAAAGTTATCTTGACCCCCGTCCATTCTACGTTTATAAGTGTTGTTGGACACATTATGTAATTATGCTATCAGTCTTGACTCTTTTGTTCTTGATTCTATTCTATGAGAGGATTCCCCTTAGCCCATTTTCCCTAATTTCTAAACTTTTGATTGTCACGACCCAAGCCTAGCGCCTAGACAGGACACGGTGAATGGGGAACCTGAGGAAACCCTAAACACGCCTCTTAACTTATCATTAAACATCCTTCGTCGCAGAAGCATATACAGACATATAAATTAAGAATAGGGAAAATAGGGCTAAGGAAAAACTTGCATGAACATCTTAATCAAGAGACAAGAGTCAAAGTTCATACATAGATTCACCACATGTCCAACAACCACCTCTAATGCATAAATAGAGCGGGAGTCAAGACAAATCTATAGGGATCACCATCACAGTCAAATAGAAAATAAGAAAGTGTCTTAATACATAGATAATAGCAGCATAGATTTGGGTCCCTGAAATGGAGGACTCACCACTAGCTTTGAGTAGAACCGATCGAGCTACATAAAGAAGGAGGAAGATCAACTTGAGCATCGGTTCTTACATGTTTATATCATGCAGGCAAGAGTATGCGTTAGTACGTTTAAATGTACTAAGTATGTGGGATGCAACAATAGAAAGACATCATACTCAAAATGCATACATTAAACAATAGGCATAGTATAACAATATGGCATGTATCATCCATTCATAAGTAAAACATGCTTTAAGTAACTCATGCTCATATAAGATATCATATGTGTAGAAGAGACCAAGCTAGAATCCCAACTATGGTTGGGAGATGCCATTCACACCTGGACACCCTGGTGGCAAGGTACAACACCTCTCACAGGTTGATATCATTCACAATTAGACACTCTGGATGAAAGGTACATACCCCTCATCGCACGAAAAACTATAACCGAAATCTTTTTTCTATTAACTTGGAACCACGTGGATGATTTTGTTCACACCTGGACACCCTCGTGGCAAGGTACATACCCCTCACATGGTTATCCAGGCTCCTATACCCCTTGGATCGAGCATGGTCTAATCCAATACATTATATAGAACACATATATCATGTACATAATCTCATTTGATCATCACAACATCAATCATATCATATCTCATGCTTTGCACCTTCAATTCCTCAAGAAAACATGACTGGACATTTTATCAAACACCTCGGGGTGTGTGTAATGGGGGTAAAATACCATGCAATTTAGAGATAAAATCCTGCAAGAATTCTATTGTAAAACCATCAATCAACACCTTATGACACCCCCAAGACATTCACATTAAAAACCCCCACCAAATCCAAAATTAGATCCAAGATTTAGAGCTCAAAACATGTTAAAATAGCCATATTTTCATGAACTAAAATCATTGTGTAGTAAATTTCTCAATATACAAGACCCACATGTAAAATCAACTCTAAATCATGAAATATTAGTAAAAAAAGAGGCTTAGGCACCATGGGTGGAAGTGCCCAGTGGTTTAATACCACATACCTTAGCTTTGGGGAAGTTCTTGATGATGTTTGAAAATAGAAGCTTGAAGCTTGAAGAGAATCCTTAATATCAAATGAGGGCTTTGAATATTGGATTTTGGAGTGAAAATATAGCTCAGTGTTTGGGGGAGTGTTGGGAAATGTTTTGGATGATAAAAACTTGTTTTGGAAACTTGGGGCCATCATTTAGAATATTTTGGACCGAACAAGAAAACACTTCCAAGAAAAATACATCTCTCCATGTCGCGGAGAGGATGCAGAGAAGGAATTACACTAAAGCGCGCCCTTGGCGCGTCGTGGAGGGGACGTGTAAACCTCACAGGAATTCATCACTTAAAAATTTATAATTGCTAATTTTTCACTCTTAAATCGAGGTTAGACCCTTTTTCCCCTAATTTTGACCCCCTAATCACAAATATGAAGTCGGATTTTTGAAACAATGAACAGATTTTAAGATATATGAAAACTAAAATTTTGGGCATTCTGAGGCACATTTTTTGGTACTTTCGGGGGGTCATTTCAGTATCTCTCCATTGGAACATTCGTCCCCGAATGTAAATGAGATGTACAAGGAAAGAGTGATCATGAACAAATCAGCCCCAACAAGAATGCAACATAACATGTAAAACACTATTTTCAAAATCTCAACACAAGTGTAAAATCATCAAAAGTTTGCCAACTTAAACATAAATGCATATGAATGACATAGGGGCTGAAATGTAAGACTTTAGATCACATATGTGACTTAGGATTAGTACCTTAGGCTTGAGTGGAGTGGAAAAGATAAGGATACTATTTTTGCATAACCGCCTCGGCCTCCCAAGTAGCACTTTTGACATGTTGTTTCTTTCAAAGAACCTTAACGAATGCCACAACTTTGTTCCTCAATCTCTTTACCTGCTTATCCAAGATCTGAACCAGAACCTCCTCATAAGTTAAGTTATCATCAACAACTCCAACAACATAAAGAAGAACAATAACATTAGGATCACCAACATTTTTCTCAACATAGAGACATGAAACACCGGATGAACCAAGTTCATTTCACTAGCCAACTTCAACTCATAAGCTACCTTGCCAACCCTCTTTAAGACCTCATAATAACCATACCTTAGACTCAACTTCCCCTTTTTACCAAAATAGGCCACACCTTCAATTGGAGAAACCTTCAAATAAACCCAATCACCCACTTGGAATTCTAGGTCTCTTCTTCTTACATCGACATAGGATTTTTGATGACTTTGGATTGTTCTCAATCTTTCACAAATAATCTTAACCTTCTCAAGAGCCTCCATAACTAGACCTGGTCCCAAAAAAGCTACCTCTCCAGCCTCAAACCAACCCACTGGTGATCTATAACGTCTACTATAAAGTCTACTATAAAGGATCTCAAAAGGAGACTTACTGAAGCTAGAGTGATAGCTGTTGTTGTAGGTAAACTCTATCAATGTAATATGGCCATCCCAACTACCTTTAAGCTCCATGATAAAAGACCTAAACATATCTTCAAGTATTTGTATTGTCCTTTTGACTTGGCCATCCATTTGAGGGTGGAAGGTCATACTAAGGTGAACTTTGGTACCAAATAACAAATCCCCTATCCACGAGATGTACTTCAATCCACGAGTCATGGATGGCATCATGAAGTCCTCCCACACTGCATAAAATTTCCACTTTTCTAGACCATATCTATGAAGGCTAACAACGGACTGTGTAAGGGACTATGGGCCATCCTATTGGTCATGGGTTACCCTCCAGAAATGCCAAATTTCCTTCATATCTGGAACTCACACCTATGGATATCTACAGCTATGCTTCCTTCAACAGACCATAAATGGTCTTCATGGACCACTTTGTAGTTGGAACATTTTCAACATTACTAAGACTATCATCCACGAACCTCATTTATGGATCATCCTTTAGACTACAGGTCATGAAGTTGGCTTCGTGAATTGACCGCTGGGCATTTCTAGCAAACTTTTCTGCACTTTCTAGGCTCCTAACTTGAGGGTTATTACAATATCTCCCCCTTGAGAACATTCATCCTCAAATGTACTTTAAAATAGGTTCTAGATAATTAATCATCAACTAACAACCCCAAAAACCATTAAAAAGTTCTAGATAAACATCTATTCTTAAACTTCTACAAATCCATACTTACGATATGTCTTAAAACAATCCAAAAACAAGAAAATAAGTGTATACATCATGCAAAACTGAAATGGAAGAAATCGGAGGTTTTGGGCAAGAAGATCTTAATACCTTAGGTTTGAGTAGAGTGGAATAGATACCGCTAATGCTTCATCATGTCCGCTTCTGATTCCCCTGTTGCACCCTCAACTTATGGATTCCTCCTAATCACTTTAATAGATGCAACTTCCTTATTCCTTAGTTTCTTCACTTGCTAGTCTAAGACTTCATCATAACTCTTGTTCTCTTCATTGTTCACATTTTTCAAGGGAAATATGGAGTTTGCATCACCTATGGACTTTCTCAACATCAACATATAGATGACCGAATAAATCAAAATTCATTTCCTTAGGTAAATATAACTCAAATGCCACTTTGCCAAACTCTTTTCACAACTTTGTAAGGCCCAACGTACCAAGGGCTTAAATTTTCCTTCTTGTCAAATAGGATCACACCTTTCATGGAGGACAATTTCAAATAGATCCAATCACCGATATTGAACTACGGCTCACCAACTAGCTTTGAGTAGAATCGATCTAGCCACGTAGAGAAGGAGGAGGATCAACTTATGCACTGGTTCTTACATGGTGATATCATGTAGGCAAGAGTATGTGTTAGTACGTTTAAATGTACTAAGTATGTGGGGTGCAATGCAACAATAGACAGACATCATAGTCAAAATGCATACATTACACAATTGGCATAGTATAACAATATGGCATGTATGATCCATGCATAAGTAAGACATGCTTTAAGTAACTCATGCTCATATAAGATACCATATGTGTAGAAAAGACCAAGAAGAATCCGAACTATGGTTGGGAGATGCCATTCACACTTGGACACCGCGGTGGCAAGGTACAACACCTTGCACAGGTTGATATCATTCACAACTAGACACTCTGGAAGCAAGGTATACACCCCCATCGCATGGAAAACTATAACAAAAATCATTTTTCTGGCATTAACTTGGAACCACGTGGATGATTTAGTTCACACTTAGACACCCTTGTGACAAGGTACATACCCCTCACATGGTTATCCAGGCTCTTATACCCCCTGGATAGAGCATGGTCTAATGCAACACATTATATAGAACATATATATCATGTACATAATCTCATTTCATCATCACAACATCAATCATATCATATCTCATGCTTTGGACCTTCAATTCCTCAAGAAAACATAACTAGACATTTTATCAAACACCTTGGGGTGTGTGCAATGGGGGTAAAATATCATGTAAATTAGAGATGAAATCCTACAAGAATTTTTTTGTAAAACCATCAATCAACACCTTGTAACACCCTCAAGACATTCACATTAAAACCCCCACCAAATACAACAATAGATCCAAGATTTAGAGCTCAAAAATTCTAAAACAACCATACTTTCATGAACTAAAATCAATTTCTCAATATATAAGACCCACATGTAAAATCAACTCTAAATCATGAAATATTAGTAAAAAGGAGGCATAGGCACCATGGGCAGAAAGACCCAGTGGTTCAATACCACATACCTTAGCTTTGGGGAAGTCCTTGATGATGTTTGAAAATAGAAGCTTGAAGCTTGAAGAGAATCCTTAATTTCGGATGAGGACTTTGAGTCTTGAATTTTGGAGTGAAAATATAGCTCAGTGTTTGGGGGAGTATTGGCAAATGTTTTGGAGGATAAAAACATGTTTTGGAAACTTGGGACCATCACTTAGAATATTTTGGAGCGAACAGGAAAACACTTCTAGGAAAAATACATCTCTCTGTGTGGCGGAGAGGACGCGGAGAAGGAATTACACTAAAGCGTGCCCTTGGTGCGTCGCGGAGGGAATGCGTAAACCTCATTGGAATTCATCACTAAAAAATTTATAATTGCTAATTTTTCACTCTTGAATCGAGGATAGACCCTTTTCCCCCTAATTTTGACCCCCTAATCACAAATATGAAGTCGTATTTTTGAAATAATGAATTGATTTTAAGATATATGAAAATTAAAATTTTGGGCATTCTAAGGCACGTTTTTGGGCACTTTTGGGGGTCGTTTCAGTATCTCTCCATTGGAACATTCGTCCCCGAATGTAAAAGAGACATACAAGGCAAGAGTGATCATGAACAAATAAGCCCCAAGAAGTATGCTCAAAACATGTAAAACACCATTTTCAAAATCTCAACACAAATGTAAAATCATCATAAGTTTACCAACTTAAACACAAATGCATATGAATGACATAGGGGCTGAAATGTAAGACTTTAAATCACATATATGACTTAGGATTAGTACCTTAGGCTTGATGGAGTGGAAAACATAAGGATACTGCTTTTGCATATCCGCCTCGGCCTCCTAAGTGGCACTTTCGACGTGTTGGTTCCTTCAAAGAACCTTAATGGATGCCATCTCTTTATTCCTCAAATCTCTTTACCTGCTTATCCAAGATCTGAACCGGAACCTCCTCATAAGTTAAGTTATCCTTAACAACTCCCACAACATAAAGAAACACAATAGTATTAGGATCACCAACACTTTTTCTCAACATAGAGACATGAAACACCGGATGAACCAAGTTCATTTCACTAGCCAACTTCAACTCATAAGCTACCTTGCCAACCCTCTTTAAGACCTCATAAGAACCAACATACCTTGGACTCAACTTCCCCTTTTTTAAAAAATGGACCACACGTTTAATTGGAAAAACCTTCAAATAAACCTAATCACCCACTTGGAATTCTAGGTCTCTTCTTCTTACATCGGCATATGATTTTTGATGACTTTGGATTGTTCTCGATCTTTCGCAAATAATCTTAACCTTCTCAAGAGCCTCCATAACCAGATCTGGTCCCAACAAAGCCACCTCTCCAACCTCAAACCGACCCACTGGTAATCTACAACGTCTACCATAAAGGGTCTTAAAAGGAGCCATACCGAAGCTAGAGTGATAGCTGTTGTTGTAGGCAAACTCTATCAATGTAAGATGGTCATGCCAACTACCTTTAAGCTCCATGACATAATCCCTAAACATATCTTCAAGTGTTTGTATTGTCCTTTTAACTTGGCCATCCATTTGAGGGTGGAAGGTCGTACTAAGGTGAACTTTGGTACCAAGAACCCTTTGAAAAGACCTCCAAAAATGCAAAGTGAATTGTGCACCCTGATCTGATATGATGGATAAAGGAACCCCATGTAACCTCACTAACTCATGGATATAAAACCTTGCATACTCTTTAGCTGCATATGTAGTCTTAACCGGTAGGAAGTGAGTCGATATTGTCATCCTATCAACCACCACCCATATGGAATCAAAAATTCTTCTAGTCTTGGGAAACCTAACCAAAAAATCCATATTAATCACCTCCCACTTCCAAGTAGGAATCTCTATGTCTTGGGTTAGGCCACCTGTCCTTTGATATTCAACTTTGACTTATTGACAACTATGGAACCCGGAAGTAAATTTAGCAATGTCCCTCTTCATGCCTCCCCACAAATACACATCCCTCAAGTCTTTATATATTTTGGTGGAACCAGGGTGGATAGAATAAGAAGAGTTATGGGCCTCATTAAGAATTCTCTCCATCAAATCATCAACACATGGCACATACAACCTACCTTGGTATCTAAGGGCCCCATCTCCCCCTTGGGAGAAAACCTTTATTTTTCCCTCTTTCACCAAGGCCTTCAATTCAAGCAAGGAGGAGTCCAGATCTTGTTTTTCTATCACCTCATTAAAAAAAGAAGATTTAGAACCATCAACAACAACCACACCATTACCCACATTTTCTAACCTCGCCTCTAGTCTAGCAAATATATGCACCTCCCTGGCCATCTCCCTATCACCACCATCCACATGAGCTAGGCTACCCATAGACACCCGACTTCAAGCATCTTCCACAACATTTGCCTTACCCGGATGGTAATGCACACTCATGTCATAGTCCTAAAGAAGTTCTAGCCACTTTTTTTGTCTCAAGTTGAGATATTTTTCTGTGAAGACATATTGGAGCTCTTATGATCAGTGAAGACATCAACATGAATCCCATATAAATAATGATGCCAAATCCTTAATGCAAACACTACGATGACCAATTCAATATCATGGGTAGGGTAGTTCTTACTTTGAGATGCCTAGAAGCATAGGCTATGTACCATTTTGCATTAGCACACAATGCAAACCAACTCTAGATGCATTACAATACACAACAAAACCCTTAGCCCATATGGTAGTGACAATATAGGAGCAGACTCAAGTCTATTTTTCAATGTTTGGAAGCTCTTCTCATATTCATCGGTCCACGCAAACTTAACCTTCTTTTGAGTCAATTTTGTCATAGGGGAAGAAATGGAGGAGAACCCATCCACAAATCTTCTATAGTAACCCATAAGGCCCAAGGAACTCCTAATATCCTACGGGGTCAATGGTCTAGGCCAATTTCTAATCACATCGGTCTTCTTAGGATCCACCTTAATACCATCCCCCGACACCAACCCAAGAATGCAACCTCTTTCAACCAAAAATCACACTAGTCATATTTAGCATACAATCTCTCCTCCCTCAATCTTTGCAACACAACCCTCAAATGGCCCATATGCTCCTCCCTACTATGTGAATAGATCAAAATATCATCAATGAAGAGCACAACAAAGGAATCAAGGTAGGGTTTGAAAGACCTTATTCATTAGATCCATGAAGATGGCCGGTGCATTAGTCAACCTAAAGGACATCACCACAAATTCATAATGCCCATATCTGGTCCGTAAGGTTGTCTTGGGAATATCACACTCCCTCACTCTCACTTGATGATACCGGGACCACAGATCAATCTTAGAAAAAAACAAGCCCCGTGCAATTGGTCAAACAAGTCATTGATCCTTAGAAGAGGATATCTATTCTTTATAGTGACCCTACTGAGTTGTCAGTAGTCAATGCACATTCTAAGTGACCCATCTTTGTCTTTACAAACAACACCGGTGCAACCCAAGGTGATTGGCTAGGTCTAACAAATCCCTACTCCAACAAATCTTTCAATTATTCCTTTAACTCCTTCTACTCTATCGGGGCTATACAGTAAGGGGGAGCGGAGATAGGTTGAGTGTTGGGAAGGAGATCTATGCCAAAATCCATCTCCCTTTTGGGAGGGACACCGGGAAGGTCATTTGAGAAGAAATCAAGAAACTCACAACTGGAACCGACTCTATGGAAGGGACTTTGGACTCTACATCTTTAACCCTCGCAGGATGATACAAACATCCCTTGGAAATCAACCTATGGGCTTTAATGCATGAGATAAACCTACCCTTCACTGCCACATCATGACTTCCCCACTCAAGGACAGGTTCATTTGGAAATTGAAACTTGACCCTATGGGTTCTACAATCAATAGAAGCATAGTATACATGCAACTAATCCATCCCAAGAATAACATCAAAATCAACCATATCTGATTCAACAAGATCACAAGGTAAGATTTTATGGAAGATGCAAACTGGACAATTTCTATACGCCCTCCTAGCAATAATAGATGCACCAATAGGACTAGACACCACATATAACTCATGCAACAACTCCCACTCAACATGGTACTTTTTAGCAATAAAGTGGGTAACAAAGGAAAGGATGGCGCTCGGATTAGTCAAAGCATATATATCAAGATCTAAGATTTTCAATATACCGGTAACAACATCAGGGACCTCAGCAAACCCTTGCCGCCCATTTAGAGCAAAAAATCGCTTTTGCCTTGGGGCACCACCTTGAGGACCATCTCTACCCAATGGAACCGCATTTACACCTAGGACCTTGCCACGATTTCTTGGGCAATGCACCCTCTTTTGACCAAGCTCACCACATTCAAAACATGCATGGGAACCCTAAAAAATGGGTACTTGTGATTCTTTCCACATCTAGGACACATATCATTAGGAGACACGTCACCTATACCTTGAGGCCTAAGTCATTGGCAAACCTCCAATTAGTAGCATGAGGAGGCTTTTGGCCTTGATGATGTCTAGCACACTTTTGAAACCTACCTTTAGAACGGGCCCTCTTATCCTCATGACACTTCATCTTTCTCAACTTTTCTTCCTCCATTTTCTTGGAATAATTCATCAACCGAGACAAGTCTATATCACTATTTAGCAAAGCAGATCGGCACTCTTCACTTACCAAGTCAGAAAACCCCATAATAAACTTATTCTTCCTCGACCTAGGATCGGCCACCAAGTGAGGAGCATACTTTGAAAGTTGAATAAATTTGAGGGCATACTCCCCCACACCCATAACACCTTGGTTCAAGTTCATAAATTCCACCATCTTTGTTTCCCTAATCTCAAGATGGAAAAACTAGTTAAGGAAGGCCAATTTGAATTCTTCCCAAAGCACCATATAGTCATTACCCTTCTCTCTCTTCCATTGCTCATACCAAATTTGGGCTTCCCCCTTGAGTTTGTATGCTACCAACTCCTCCTTTTCATTCGGCCGAACACCCATGATGTTCAAGATTTTGTAGACCTCATCAATGAACTTTTGCGGATCTTAATCCACATTGGACCCATGGAAAACCAAATGATTCACCCTCATGAAGTCTCTTACCCTAGCTCCCGATGTAGTAGCATGGGGGGCTTGGGCACCTTTTTGGACTTGGTTAGCCACCACTTGGGCAAGCATACTAAGGACATCCTAAAGATCACCATTGTTGGTTTCTCCCCTAGAGTTTGGGCATGCCTTCCTCTAGTGTTTGGCATGATCTAGCATAGTATAGAACAATCGTTGGGGGGGAGGGGACTTACCATAACTCTATAGCAATACTTAGAACACGAAAAAGGGAAACATTTCCTAAGACACCTCTTAGCCTCCTACTCATAGTCATGGCGCGTTTCATAACCATGAATAGGACTTTATTCGACGTGATGTGTTGTACTCTGAGGATTTATCAACCTAGTACTCTTATACCAAGTTTGACTCTGAGGATCTATCAACCTAGTGCTCTAATATCAAGTTTGTAACGTCTCAAGCCTAGGGCCTAGACGTGACATGACGAATGGGGAACCTAAAAGAACCCCAAACAAGCCTCTTAACTTGTCATTACACATCCTTGGTTGCAGAAGCATATAAAGACATATAGATTAAGAATAGGGACAATAGGGCTAAGGGAAAAGTTGCATAAACATCATAATCACGAGACAAGAGTCAAAGCTCATACATAGATTCACCACATGTACAACAAACACCTCTTCTACATAAATAGAGTGGGGGCCAAGAAAAAGCTAGCAGGCTCACCCTAATAGTCAAATAGAACATAAGAAAGTGTCTCAATACATAGATAATAGAAACATAGAATCGGGTCCCCGAAGTGGAGGACTCACCAACTAGCTTTGAGTAGAACCGATCTAGCCACGTAAAGGAGGAGGATAATCAACTTGAGCATCGGTCCCTACATGGTTATATAAAATAGGCAAGAGTATATGTTAGTACATTTGAATGCACTGAGTATGTGGGGTTCAATGCAACAATAGATAGACATCATACTCAAAATGCATATATTAGACAATAGGCATTGTGTAACAATATGGCATGTATGATGCATGCATAAATAAAACATGCTTTAAGTAACCCATGTTCATATAAGATATCATATGTGTAGAAGAGACCGAGCTAGAATACAAACTATGGTTGGGAGATGTCATTCACACCTGGACACCCTAGTGTCAATGTATAACACCCCTCACATGGTTAATGTCATTCACACCTGGACACCCTAGTGGCAAGGTACAACATCCCTCACATGGTTGATGTCATTCACACCTGAACACCTTAGTGGCAAGGTACATACCTCTCACATGGTTGATGCCATTCACACCTAGACACCATGGTGGAAATGTGCATACCCCTCACATGGTTATCTAGGCTCCTATACCCCTCCCCCGATCGGGCATGGTCTAATGCAACACATTATATAGGACATATATATCATGTAAATAAGCTCATTTCATCATCACAACATCAATCGTATCAAATCTAATGCTTTGGATCTTCAAATTCCTCAAGAAAACACAACTGGACATTTTATCAAACACCTTGGGGGTGTGTAATGTGGGTAAAAGATCATGCAACATGCAAGAAAATCTATTGTAAAAACATTAATCAACACCTTGCAACACCCCCAAGACATTCACAATA
Source organism: Solanum ossicruentum (assembly GCA_025774065.1). Taxonomy (NCBI): domain Eukaryota; kingdom Viridiplantae; phylum Streptophyta; class Magnoliopsida; order Solanales; family Solanaceae; genus Solanum; species Solanum ossicruentum. Next base: position 9,254 of record JAOTQR010120758.1, on the reverse strand, counting down.
AAATCCCTCCTCAAATCAAACATTAGATCCAAGATTTAGAGCTCAAAACATTCTAAAACAACCATACTTTCATGAACTAAAATCATCGTGCAGTAAATTTCTCAATATTCAAGACCCACATGTAAGATAAACTTTAAATCATGAAATATTAGTAAAAAGGAGGCTTAGGAACCATGGGCAGAAAGACCTAAAGGTTCAACACCACATATCTTAGCTTTGGGGAAGTTCTTGATGAAGTTTGAAAATTGAGGCTTGAAGCTTGAAGAGAATCCTTAATTCTGGATGAGGGTTTTGAGTCTTGAATTTTTGAGTGAAAATATGGGTACGTGTTTGGGGAGTATTGGGAAATGTTTTGGATAATATAAGGGTGAAATTTGGCTAAGTATAGTTAAAAACATGTTCAGGAAACTTGCGCCCAACACTTTGAATATTTTGGACCGTACGGGAAAACATTGTCAGGAAAAATACACCTCTTCATGTCGCGGAGAGGACACAGAGGAGCAATTACACAAAAGCACGCCCTTGGCGCATCGCGAAGGGAACACGTAAACCTTACTGGAATTCGTTACTTAACAATTTAAAATTGCTAATTTTTCACTGTTAAATCGAGGTTAGACCTTTAATCATCTAATTTTGACCCCTTGTTCACAAATATAAAGTCGGGAGTTTTGAAATAACGAATGGATTTTAAGATATATGAAAAATAAAATTTCAGGCATTTTGAGGCACTTTTTATGGTCGTTTCATTGATGTTTTTTAATTGCTTCCACAATTAAGGATGTGTAATGATATGTAAGAGGCTTGTTTGGGTCCCTTCGGGTTCCCCATTCATCATGTTATGTCTAAGACCTAGGCTTTAGTCATGACACTACCATACAATGCATCAAATGATGCCATCTTTATGCTTGCATAAAAGCTATTTTGTAGGCAAACTCGATGAGAAGAAAATGCTTATCCTAACTACCTTCGAACTCTTACATGCAAGCTCTTAAATTATTTTCCAATGTTTGAATCTTCCTCTAGGCTTGCCCATCGATTTGGGGGTGAAAGGCGGTACTCAACTTCATCTTAGTTCCAAGACGCTGTTAGAAAGATTTCCAAAAATGTGAGATAAATTTGGTACCAAGATTTTGATGGATAATGGAATCCCATGCAACCTTACCAATTCCAAGATTTACAACTGATCGTAGTCTTTGGCACTAAATATCATTTTGATGAGTAAGAAGTGAGCTGACTTTATCATTCGATCCACTATTACCTATATGGAGTAAAATCTCTTCTTGGTCCTATGCAACCCCACTACAAAGTCTATATTGACTTCTTCTTACTTCCAAGTAGGAATATCAATATCTTGAGCATGGCCACTCAGCCTTTGATGCTCAAATTTAACTTGTTGGCAATTTCTATCTCGAACACAAACTTGGTAATGTCCCTCTTCATTCTGTTCCACCAATAGACCTCCCTCAAATCTCTATTCATTTTTGTAGAATCGATATGAATAGAATAATAAGAGTTGTGAGCTTCTTGCAATATGATCTTTTTCAATTCATCATCATTTGGCACAGAGAACCTCCCTTGATATCAGAATACACCATCTCTCTCTTAAGTGAAAACTTCTATATTTCCTTCTTGCACTAAAGGTTTCAATTCAACTAAGGTGGGATCAAGGTATTTCTTAGGCTTAACCTCCTCAATCAAAGAGGATTCGAACCCATGTAGCACCATCACACAACCATTACCCGATTCATTCAAATTTATTCCCAATCTAGCGAGCCTATGGACTTCTTTGTATAACTCCCTTTTTCATCATCTTTTAGGTGAGACACACTACACATGAAAACTCTACTCAAAGCATCGGTTACCATATTAGCTTTGCCCTGGTGGTACTTCACACTTATATCATAGTCCTTGAGAAGATCTAACGACCTCTGTTACCTTAGGTTGAAATCTTTTTGAGTGAACGCATGTAGAAGGCTCTTTTGATCAGTGAATAAATCTACATAATCCCCATATAAGTAGTGACGCTAAATTTTCAGAGCAAATACAATGACTGCAAGTTCAAGATCATGAGTTGGCTAGTTCTTCTCATGCGCATTCAATTGCCCTGAGGTACAAGCTATTACCTTTCCATGTTTCATTAACATACATCTTAACCCAATTCTTGAGTCATTACAATAGACAACAACCCCATCATTTCCTCCCGGCAAGGTCAAGATTGGAGCCAAATCTAACCAATCCTTTAAGATTTAGAAATCTCTTGTCACACTCATCCGTTAACACAAACTTTGCCTTTATTTGAGTTAACTTGGTCAATAGGGAGAAGTGGAGGCGAAACCTTCTAAAACCATCATGTAGTGCCCAAATAGGCCCTAGAAAATTCTAATATCCATAGGAGTCAATGGCCTTGGTCAATTTCTCACCATTTCCGTCTTTTAAGGGTCAAACTTGATGCCATCACTTGACACCACATGCCCAAGAAAGGCAACCTTACTTACCCAAAATCCACACTTGTCAAATTTTGAAAAAAGCCTTTGCTCTCTAAAAGTTTGTAACACCACTTTCATCTGCTCCACGTGTTCTTCCTTACTTTGGGATTAGATTAGGATGTCATTGATGAATACCACTATGAAAATGTCGAGGTAGGGCTTGAATACTCTATTCATAAGTTCCATGAAGATGGTCGATGCACTAGCGAGACTAAAGTACATTACCACAAAGTGACCATACCAAGTTTGGAAAGCCATCTTAGGAATATCACACTCTCTCACCCTTAGTTGGTGATACCCTAATCTCAAGTCAATCTTGGAGAAATATTTTGCCCTTTGTAATTGGTTAATTTAAAGTGGATATTTATTCTTAATAATGACCATGTTAAGTTGCCTATAACCTATACGCATGTGGAGTGACTCATCCTTCTTTCTTACAAACAAAACTGGGGCACCCCATGAAGACCTACTAGGTCTAATGAAACCCTTTTCCAACAAATCTTTTAATTATTCCTTTAGCTTCTTCAACTCTATGGGAGCCATTCAATAAGGAGGAATTGAGATAGCTTATGTATCGGTAAGAGATCTATGTTGATATCTATTTCCCTTTTAGGAAGGACACCCGATAACTCATCTGAAAATACATCTAGGAATTCATTGACAAAGGGGACCAACTCAAGAGAAGGACTTTGTAAGTGACATCTTTGACCCTTAATAGATGATATATGATTCCATTTGAGATTATTTTTTGGACCATTAGAAAGAAGACAAACCGACCTATACATGAAAAATTTCTACCCTCCTACTCAAGAATAGACTCATTTGGGAATTCAAACTTGACTCTATGAGTCCGATAATCTATGGATGCAGAAGAAGCATGCAACCAATCCATACCAAGTATAACATCGAAGTCAACCATGGAGTGTTCTACTAGGTCACGAAGGGACAAATTTATGCTAGATGGAAATAGGACAATTTCTATAAACTATTTGTGCAACAATAGACTCTCCTATAAGGGTAAACACTTCATAAGGATCCTTAAGGATTTCGGGACATGCATGGAACCTATTTGTAAGGAAAGATGTTACAAATGAAAAATTTGCCTCTGAATATAACAATGCATATGCATAAAAAATATAAACTTTCAATATACTAGTAACAACATCTAGGGCCACTTTAACTTCTTGTTAAACATGAAGATCATAGAATCGATTGATCCTTGGGGAACCTTGAACTTTCCCACCTTGGCACTATGCCTCGCACCTCCACTTTTACAATCTTGTGCATGGTGCCCAGGCTTTCTACATTTGGAGCATGCATTTGAACATTCCATGAACTCTCCCTTGTAGGGTCTCCCCCACTTAGGGCAATTACGAGTTTGCAGCTTTGGAGCTAGCCTTTTGCCCTTGGTGGATCGGGGAGAAGGAGTGTTGGTAGACCCTTGGCCTCCTTGCTTATGCCAACCTTGGAACTTTTTGTGGCCTCCACTTTTTTGGTGAGAATATCCCCCACTATTAACCCAAGTCCTCTTGGTCTTTCATATTATCTCCTCAACTTCTCCTCCTCGATTTATTTGATGTACATCTTTAACTGGGAGATGTCCATCTCCTTAACAAGTAGGGTCATTTTGTATTCCTATGACACTAAGTCTGACACATTGGATGTGAAGTTGCTCATCAATTCTCTTGGATTATCTACCATGAAAAGAGCATATTTGGAGAGTTTGGTGAACTTGAGAGAATACTCTCTCACACTTATGTGACCTTTCCTAAGGTTGATAAACTTTTGTATCTTAGCCTCCCTCAACTCTATAAGAAAGAACTGGTCCAACAAACCACCTTTGAAATCCTCCCATTCGATTGGACATGGTCTTTTGCTCCTATTTCCATCCATTATTCATAACTTATCTTTACCAACCCTTTTAGAATGAAGGCCACAAACTTAGACATCTCTTTCGAGAGAACTCCTACTATGGCGATAATATGTTAAGCCTCATCAATAGAATTAACTAGATTATTTTCCATTTTAGAGCCCTGAAACTCCGAAGGACTTATCCTCATGAAATCTCTAACCCATGTAGTTGGAGTGTTCACTTGGGGAGGGATAGAAATCTCCTTATTGGCTTAATTAGCCAAATCTTTATTAGCATGGTGAATGCAGCTCTAAACTCCATATGAGACACCCTATTATCTTGTTGCAGTAGAGGGGCTTTTTGCTTGGGTGTTTTCCTTGGTTGTGGGACTCTTCTTTATGGTATGATCTAGAAATGAGAAGGAGAATGTTGATAGTTGTAGAAGAACCTTAGACAACTCTAAACTCATAACATGAATAGTGGAGAAGGGATGACTTTCCTAAATATCTCATAGCCTTTCTTTCATTGTTGTGGTGTGCTTCACAACCTTGAACGAGACTCTACTTGACGAGGTTTGTTTGGACATCCAAGGAATATCTTGAAACCTCATGATCTAATACCAAGTTTGTCATGATCCAAGCCTAATTGTAACACACAAAATGAGACATCCGTAGGAACCTCATCCAAGCTATCTTAATGTGATGACCATTCATAGGCACAAACTCCTTCATTTTATGGAAATAAAAAGGATAGGGTCTATCGGATATCTTTTGAATAAAAGAAACATCTTGAAACATACATAATGTCTACAAATATTCCATCTAAAACATGAGAAAACAAGAATCAGCAAAAAGTAGGTTTCCCTCAGATAGAAAATATTCCAAATTTGAACATAAAAAGTAAAAGCCTTTAGCTTAAAAACCAAAATATATATCATGTCCAAAAATACATAGAAAAAAGGAAAGTAGGTGGAATCCTGAACTAAGGGCGCACCACAAGAGCGTCGAAAGAACTAGCCACGAGCCGAGGGCGCGCTCCTCATCGGTCCCTATATGGTGACATCATGAAGGCAAAAAATTGTGTTAGTACTTTTGATAATGCATTCAGTACGTGAGATGCAATGCAAATATGACTATTTGTTATGTCATTATTCATAAGTTCAAGACTTTAATAAATGGATCATAAGGGCAATATTAACATGAGCTTAAGCATGCACAAGGAATAACGATCAATAATTAATAAATGATGCAACATTTTGGAACACATGTGATGGAATGAAGAAATCAATCATAGACATTATGGGAATAGACTGTAATCGACACTAACATGACCCCTAGATGCGACACGGCGAATGGGGAACCCGAAGTAACTCCAAACAAGCATCTCAGCATATCAATCACACATCCTTGGTCGCAGAAGCAAAATAACAGGAACAAGAGATATAAAAAAGGGAATCGGGGCTAAGGGAAGTCTTGTATATAAATGAAGTATAAGAGTCAAACTCATAGCACAATAACATAATAAACATCCAACATACACCTCTAACTTGGAATGGAGCGGGGGTCAAGACACTTTCTGGGCTCACCCTCATAATATCAAATGCTCAATATAAAAAGTCTTAGAAATAGCAAGAGAAGGTAGATAGTGTCCCCGAACTTGAGGGCTCACTAAGATTATCTTCGAATAATCTCACTAGCCACGTGGAGGATGATTAAGTGGAGCTTCGGTCCCTACATGGTGATATCATGTAGGCATAAAATATGTGTTAGTACGTTTGAATGTACTCAATATGTAGGACGAAGTGAAAAAAGACATAACCCAATATAGTCAAAATGCATAGGAATAGGCAATAGATAAGCATAATGCATGATCAATGCTTGAAATAAGACATGTTTATAAATCACGCAACTTGCATAGAACATGATACATATGTGGAAAAAGACCTCAACCGACAAAGAACAAGACCAAGAGAGCTACAACTTGGAATCCCGATGACTACCCCTCATCGATAAAGAGGTAGTCTACTTGCCAAGGTAAACCATACTTCACCTTATGGTTGTCTTTCCCATTTCGTAGAAGTAACCCCCACCCCCCACCCTCTCTTATGGAAACCAGTCCCATTTTGGGGTGGATTTCATGATAAAATGCACTAAATGGATCCATTAGTATAGCAAGAGTATAACATAATCCTATGTTGGCACATAGTTTGTGGAAAGGAGTATGGACCCTTGAAGATAGTCCACGTCGATATCCAATCCATCGGTACTATGTCTAATCCCACAGAATACTTTAAATAATCATAACTTTAATAACTTGTAATAAACATGGAACCATAACATGAGTAGCTCTTAAACATACTTGACCTCTAATGATGAGTCTAGCTTGAAACATGAGAATAGATTGTAATTATACATGAACCCTTTCTTTAACATGAATGGCTCACAAGAAGCGAAATCTTGAAAATAGGGATTAGCTTGATACTTGCATAATCATAGATAATTTCATGAATTCATAACATACTTGATAGCCCATATTCATTGTTAAGTCATTTGACTTGTAAAACATGTAAATAACTTGAGAATTCTTGATTTAACATTTCATTGAACACTTGATGGGCATATATGAGTACATGTTCAAATCATGCAAAAATGTAAGAGTATAGATGATAAAATATTAATATCAATGTGTCTTAAAGTCATATAAATACTTTATAGATTTCATAGCTTGAACAATATATAGTCTCAATAGACAAAGATTTATTCATTGTATAAGCACAAAATATATATATTCATGCATAATCAACAATATTTCATAAAATCCCAACATACTTCATGCTCATATTTTATAATAATGGATACTCATAAGAAATACAACTTGAAATCATCAATTTTCATAAAATAGGAAGGTTGGGCTCCATGGGTGGAATTAACCCATGAATAAAACCCACATACTTTAAACTTGGGTTTTCTTAATGTAAACTTCAAGGAGACTTGAAGCTTGAATGGAGTTCTTAAGATCCAGAATTAAGCTTGAGACTCTTGAATTTGGATGGGAAATTTTGATAAAATGATTGAGAGGTTTTAGAGAGGGTTTTTTTGAGTGATATAGAGTTGAAAATAGATAAATATAGGTGTTTTCATGCGTAAGTGAGAATGGGGCGATGACCCCAATTCCCTTAGCCCGAAAAATAAATTAAGGAAGTACTAACACTACTCTGTGATAGGTCCACATCGTGGAGCCATCACATACCCTCTCTGTTTTGGAAAATTTTGCAAAAATCATTTTTTTGCTATGGGTCTTCTAAAATTTGGGTTATACCCACTTCCCACTCAATTTTGCCCCCGAACAAGAATAAGAAGTTGAATTTTTGATATCATGCACATATTTTGAGATATATGAAAATTACAATCATGGGCATTTCCAAAGAACATTTTTGGGGCGTGTCAATATCTCCCCCTTGGTAGCATTCATCCCCAAATGTCAAAGAAACATGTATAAGAGAAGTAATCGTGAAGATTTCAGCCCGACATGAATGCAACAAATACATTTAAACATCAGTCTTGAAAATCTCAACATGAATGTCAAAAATCACTATAAACTAGTGAACATAAACATGAATGCGTGCAAAATGACATAAGGGCTGAAACGCAGGACTTGAAATCATATAAGGGGGCTTAAATTAGTCCCTTCAGCTTGAACAGAGTGGAAGTGGTATGGGTATCATTTTCTCATGTCCGCCTCGGGTTCCCATGTGGCACTTTCAACTTGTTGGTTCCTCTAAAGGACCTTGACGGGAGCTACATCCTTGTTTCTCAATCTCGTCACTTGTCTATCCAAAATCTCCAATAGGACCTCCTCATATGTCAAATTATCTCCTACAACACCCGTAACATATAAGGGCACTATGGCACTTGGGTCCCCCACACATTTCCATATGCAACCTTACCTATTCTCTTCAAAACTTTATAACGACCCACAAACCTTGGGCTTAATTACTCAAGATTTCTTCTCCTCACATCGGAATTGGACTTCTGTCTACATTAGGCTATTTTCAATCTCTCCTTAATCAACCTCACCTTCACTAAGGCTTCCAAGATGAATCTAGATCTAGCAAAGCCATTTCCTCCACTTCAAACCATCCAACGTAGTTCTACAATGCCTACCATAAAGAGGCTCAAAGGGAGCCATACCAATGCTTGAGTGGCAGTTATTATTATAAGCAAACTCAACGAGTGGAAGATTTTTATCCCAACTACACTTAAACTTCAAATTACAAGCTCTAAGCATATCCTCAAGAGTTTTGATAGCCCTCTCGGCTTGATCATCTATTTGTGGATGAAAGGTCGTGCTAAGCTTAACCTTGGTACCAAGACCTCTTTAGAAAGACCTCCAAAAGTGAGAAGTAAATTGAGTACCACGATCCTTAATGATAGACAAGGGCACCACATGCAATCTAACTAACTCATGAATGTGCAACTTGGTATAATTTTCGGAACTATAAGTGGTTTTGACCGGCAAGAAGTGAGCCGACTTTGTTATCTATCCACAACAACCCAAATAGAATAAAAAAGTTTCCTAGTCTTAGGTAACCCAACCATAAAATCCATGTTAATCTCTTCCCACTTCTAAGTAGGAATCCCTATATCTGGGTTAGGCCACCTGGCCTTTGATGTTCAGCTTCCACTTGTTGGAAATTATGACATCCGGATATGAACTTTGTAATGTCTCTCTTCATACCACCCAGCCAATACACTTCCCTCATGTCTCTATACATCTTTTTAGAACTAGGGTGAATAGATTAGGATGAATTATGGGCTTCCTACAAGATCAATTCTTTCAAATCGTCCGCATTTGGCACACACAATCTACCCTGGTACCTAAGGGCACCATCTCCCCCTTAGGAGAAAACCTCCACT
>JAOTQR010120747.1:0-23964 GCA_025774065.1 Solanum ossicruentum | reverse complement strand
GACCACTTGCTTCATCCTTGCAGCTATCAATGCAAAAAGTTGGTCAAGAAACATGCCTCCCATGATTATGTCGGCGCCGTACCAAACAAACCTTACAAGGTAAAACAACAGTATAAATATTTATTAAGAGAGCATGACATTGATTTGTGAGACGACACTTTTGAACGTCTGATATTTGATGCCCGCATTTGTGAGACGACACTTTGAGTTTTTTTAATGTTATTTGGGAGCTTTTTTATTTTTTTTAAGTTATTGTTATTATATTTAGACATAATCAAATATCTAACAAGAAATTATAATACTAATTTTAAAGTAATTAAAATTTTACTTTATATTAACAATAAAAAAACTCTAATTCTGTTTAAGTTATTTTTTAATCAAAATTTACACGAAACATACCATCTTCTCCTTCTACATTTTCGTTCTTAATTTTGATTGATTTTGACTCAAGTCCTTTTTTGCTTTTATTAAGAACATCATTTCTATCTTTCTTTATTTTTTTTAATAGCTTTAAATATTATATATGAATGATATATAATCAGTAATTGATAATGAATTTTTTTCTTTTTCATTATTGCTTGTGCTTTTTGTTTCAAGTTGAAATTTTGAATCAAAAAATTTGACCAAACAAGCATGTTAGCACTGAATAAAGTTGTCGAAAAAAAATAAGGTTTATCATTTTTCATTTGTTCTTTATTTGTTTAATTGCGACTTAGCTTTGATTATGCTATTTAAGTGTATTATTCGTTAATACTATAGTTGTTCTTTAATAAAATTTATTTGTTCAATTCGAAATATAATCTTGTAGTTAAGTGTTGAATCTTGAAATGCAAAACTTTATTTGAATGATGAGGCTATAACTTTAGGAATATAGTTTCAATTTGGGGCACACTAAATTAAGGTTTATCATTTCTCTTTATCTTTTCTCGCTTTATTTAAGTGTGACTTAGTTTTACTTATGTTATTTAACTATATTTTAGTATATTATTTATTAGCATTATAATTGATCTTTAATTAAATCTATTTGTTGAATTCGAAATATATCATTATAGTTAAGTTTTGAATCTTAATATACAAAGCTTTATTTGAATGACAAACCTATAAATTTAAGGTTATAATTTATTCTTTTAATTTGAGGCGGACAAATTGAATTTGAAAACGAATCAAGTACATCAATTTCAAACTATAACCATGATAATTTTTTTATTTCAAATTCAAAACACAAATTTCATGTGATCAATGGATTCTTGGTCATACGTAAAAATAATTATCGGACAAGAAAGTTTAGCAATATAAGTTCATTACGAAAAAATTATGATATGACATAATTTTAAAACTTTTTTTAAGAAAAAAGTATAATATTTACACGTGAATTTTAAATATGTTGATCAGTGTGATAGATCAAAATTGAGAGAAGGTCTCCAAAATTATCCTATATAACAAACAGTTAATTTTCCTGAGACTACAACATCTCTTATCCATCGAAATAATGACCGATTTTATAAACATTTATTACTTTCTCCATTTTAATTTATTTGTCTTATTTTAACTTAAAATGAAGTTTAAAAAAGTAAAGAAGACTTTTGAATTTCGTGATCATGAATTAAATACATATCAAATATTCTTTAATCTTGTGATCTTAAACACGCCATGTGAAAAGTTGAAATTAAATAGTTGTCATAAAAGAAAAGAACATTCTTTTCTAAATGGACTAAAATACACAAACAAATTAAAATGAAAAATATTAATTAAAAAAAATCTCCTTTAGACAATATAATCTTTTTCTATTTTTTCTAATTTATTTTATCTTTATAATATATAATCACATAGTCATGTAATAAAGAGACATAACCATAAAATAATTAGGAGTTCTAATTATCTAGAAAGTTGGCATCATTTTTGTTACATCCGGTAAAGTAACAAAAATGCCCCTGATGAGAGATGCTCGTATGATGCGTCTTTCCAAATCCTTTTGGCAAACGCAATGCCAGAAACGCGATTAGAACGAAAAATTGTGTTGGAAATTGACCTTGGTTAATTTTTAGAGAAACCCGATCAAAAGATAATTTTTTGAAGCGAAAACGCAATTCCAGAAAAGTGTGCGGCATGTCCGTGTCACGAACTTGTCACAGATTTGAACTTAATGGGAATCCCAATATTTTCTACGGGATTAAAAACTCGATCGGAGAATTTTCAATGAAAAAGTCCATAAAAGGCCCAAGTTTGCGACACAGACTTGGTGTTCGTTGGGAAAATTTTTAGTTTCTTTCAAGAGACATTTCAGACCTTTCCTCACCCTCTCCTAAATTCAAAACATGACCAATATAAGTCGTTTTGGCCTAAAAAAGATCTCTAAACCCATTGTAAAATCTCTTATGCAAAAACTAGGTGAGGATCCTTCAGAAAAGAAGAGAAAAAGAGAAGAAAAGCTAGGGTTCAATAGATTGCGGTCAATCCCTTGCGAAGTTGATGGTCTACCTTCATTCTATTTATATAAGGATAATCTAAAGCATGGAATTGTTCTTCCATATGCCCCTTGTTTGAGATAGATTGATAGATTGAGTCTTAATGCATGTTTTCTTGCAAAATTATACATATCTTATGTATTTGCATATGTTGATAATCATCATAAACTTGATTTACTGAATAAATGTTTTTACATAAGTTATTTCACAAACCCTACATATTTCTTCGAAGGTAATGCATAAATGAACCTAGGGATTGAGCCTAGAGTCTTAAAAATATTATTATAACTGAGTATGATGATAGGTCGATAGGACTCGATAGCCTTGAGAGTCTTCAAATATAAACTGAAATGATTGGCCTAAACTGACAACCTCTTAATGATCGTTCTAAATTGATAGTCCTCTTAGCTATTGTCTACACCCTCTTGAGAGATGTGATTGGGAATTGATTAGATGGTTGATAGACTGAAAGACTCGATTGTGACAAAATTGATGGATGAATATGAGTCCTTTTGAGACTCATTGATTGGATTGATTGAGATTGATTGTCTTATGAGCATTGAGTCTTGGCAGGAGTATCGAGCACCAAATTGAGTAGGAGTAAGTGCAATTCGAACTCATTAACTATGTCTCCAAACATAAGAGAGGATTGAAACCATTAAATTGGATGTTTCCCTCTTGATAGGTCCCTGAAACAATAGACGAATCGATTGATCGGATCCATCATGGTTTTGATTCATTCTTTATCCTGATAATAATAAACAGTTATGGAAATATCAACGGGATTATTTTACGATCACTGCCTCATAAATGATTGTTGTATGATAAAAGAAACTCCCAGATAGGTTCTATACTAATAGTACTCCTGATTGATTGGATTGGATTTGTATTGATTGGTCATTGTCTTTTTTTTATTCTTGCTTTAGATAGAGATTTGACATCCTACTTGAGTTCCTTATTTCTTGATTTAAGTTAGCTGAGTTGATACTATTCTACCTTTATGCATGTTTCATTCAACCATTTTATATACTCATATATTTCACCTATTGACGTTCATTTGGACTGCATTATTTAATGATGCAGAGAGAGGTACTAGAGATTATCAACAAGTGCATTATTGCAGATCTGTTGCAGTGAGCTAATTTGGTGAGTCCTCCCCTGTTTCTAGAGGATACACATTTATGCTTTTATCTAGCTTGAGTTTAGTATTTTATTTCCTTTGATTGGCCATGATCTATCATGGTATCATCCTAGATAGTTTACATAGAGGCTTCATTGACTAGATTTGGGATTGTTAATTTGGATTGACTGGCTAGTTTCTTTCATACTATTCTTATTCAATTGATTTGATAGATTTCTTGTCCTTTGGCCTTTACTTTTGATTGGTTTATTACTATGTTGAGTTGATCTTGATAAGTTAATGTCTTCCACTATTATATTGGGATTGAATAAATGTGATGAATCCAAGTGGTTCACTTAGAGACCATCAATAGCCTCTAAGTGTTGATCACGCTAATGGTCCCCTCCCGGGGCATGACAAACTTGGTATCAGAACACAAAGTTTAAGACTCCTAGGGAGTCTATAAAGTTGTGTCTAGTAGAGTCTTGTTTATGGGTGAATAGTGGAACACATTTCATAAATAGGAGGCTATAGGACATTAGGAATGGTTACACTTCTCATATTCTGATTCGTGTGATAGAGTTGAACTCTATGAAAGCTCTCTTCTAATTCGTGCGCTACGCGTTTGCAAAATTGCAACCATGCCTCCAAGAAGAACGGTTAGAGGAAGAGGGAGTCCTGCTAGACAGAATACTAACCAACTTGAGCCCTAGAATCATGATGTACCCATAGGCCCAGCTGCCCTTGAACAACCACCATAAGGTGACATCTCAAATGCTGAGCTTCATCAGTCCATCAAGACTTTGGCCCAGGCTGTGACAAAATTGGTTGCTAGATAGGGAGAAGGAAAACAGGATGCACAGGACACATCCAAAGTCCACGAGTTCTTGAGGATGAACCCACCTGAGTTCACAGGGTCTACACCTAATGAGGACTCAAAGAACTATGTTGAGGAGCTCCAGAAAGTGTTTCAAGTGATGCACATGGCTGTTGTTGATAGAGTTGAGTTGACTGCCTACCAGCTCAGACGTGTCGCCAGGCTGTGGTTTGACCATTGGAAGAAGAATAGAGGAGAGGGATCCCCACTTTTGACCTGGACAGTGTTCAAGAAAGCTTTGTTGGGGTGCTTCTTTCGGAGTGATTTGAGGGAAGCTAAGGTAAAAGAGTTCTTAAATCTAAAGTAGGGTTATATGACTATGCAGGAGTATGGACTTAAGTTCACCTAACTATCCTACTATGCTACGGATATGGTGCAGATATAAGAGAGAGGATGGGTTTGTACGTTGACGGGCTAAATAAGTGATCGAAGGAGGATGGGGGGGGGAGCTATGCTTGTGAATGACATGGATCTTGGAAGGTTGATAACTTAAGCTAATGAGGAGAGGCAGTAAGATAGGGAAGAGTACAAAAATAAGAGGGCTAAGATGTCCAACCATGATGTTGGAAAGAGAGGGAATGGGAATGGTAATAGGTTTTAGTTAGGGCCAGCGGCATCATTTGCTAATGCACCTGCACCCAGAAATAGGAATGGACAGAGGTCTCAGATTTTCATCCATGGATCTTATCCACAGGATAGTGTGGCTCAAGGTTCATAGGGTAAGCCACCATGTGGTAAGTGTGGCAAATTGCACTTGGGAAAATGTTGTGAGGGAAGTGATGCATGTTACAAGTGTGGTCAAATCAGTCACTTTCAGAGAGATCATCCAAAGTGGTTTGAAAAAGCCCAATCTACTACACCAGCACCACCATCGAGGGGTAACCATAGAGCCACCACTACTAATATTAGTAGAGGAACAAACTATTTATATGCAATGGGAAATCGACAAGATAAGGAAGTTGCACCATATATAGTGACGGGTATGCTTCGAGTCTATACTTTTGATTATTATGCATTATTTGATCTAGGGGCCACTCGTTCTTTTGTATCTCCCTATGTGGCTAATAGATTTGGAATTCTTCTAAGTGTTTGCTCGAGTCACTTTATATTTCCACCCCTGTTGGTGATTTTATCTAGCCGAGAAGTTTTATAGAGATTGTGTAGTATTCGTTGTCCATAGGAATACCCTTGATGATTTGATAGAGTTGGAGATGATTGATTTCGATGTTATCCTTAGTATGGATTGGCTTAATACCTGATATGCCTCCATTGATCATAGGACCTGAGTAGTCAAATTCTAATTGAATGAACCGGTCATAAAGTGCAAGGTAAATCCTGTTGTACCTAAGGGAAAGTTTATTTCCTACCTTAGGGCCCACAAGCTAATCTATGAAGGTTGTATCTATCACCTCATACGAGTTAAGACTTATTATGTTGAGCCTCCTACTCTTGAGTCAATACTGATTGGGAATGAGTTTCCTAAGGATTTGTCTAGAGTCCCTCCTAATAACAAGATTGACTTCGGGATAGATGTTATCTTTGATACTCAACCTATCTCAATTCCACCTTATAGGATGGCCCCAGTGGAGTTGAAAAAATTGAAAGAGTAGTTGAAAGATTTGTTAGATAAAGGCTTCATTAGGCCAAGTGTTTCTCCTTAGGGTGCTCCTATACTATTCATATGAAAGAAAGATGGGTTTCTTAGAATGTGTATCGACTATAGGCAACTGAATAAGGTCACTATAAAGAACACATATCCTCTCCCTAGTATAGATGACTTATTTAATCAACCTCAGGGTGCCTCTTGCTTCTCAAAGATAGACCTCTGATTTGGTTACTGTCAGTTGAAGGTAAGGGAATGTAGTATCCCAAAAATAGCATTTAGGACTCGATATTGTAACGACCCCAAAAAGTGCCCGAAAATGTGCCTCGGAAGTTCCCAGAATTGTAATTTCCATACATCTCAAAATTCATGTGTTATTTCAAAAATATGACTTCATATTCTTATTTAGGAGGTCAAGTTTAGGGTGAAAAAGGTCTAACCCCGATTTTAGAGCGAACGATTCACAATTTCTAATTTTAAAGTGTCGAATTCCAGTAAGGTTAGAGCGTTGCAGGCACGACGCACCCCTGTATATTTTGGTGCCAGTTTTTATTTCAGTCTAAGACTTTTAAGTCTTGGTCTTAAGTCTTCTCACACGTGAAAATACATATACTAGGCCATTTTCACCCTCATGATAATTCAAAACATTCCCCAATATTCACTCAAACACTTAGGCTTATATTTCTCTCAAGATTCAAGTGCCAAAACCCTCTCCGGATCCTAAGGAATTTAACCAAGCTTCAAGTCTCCATCTCCAATCTTCGCCAAGTTATTCTCCAATGCTAAGGTATTTGGGTTTCTTTCATGGATTCCTTTACCCATGATGCCCAAGCTCCCTTTTACCTAAAATTGCATGATTTAAAATTGATTTACTCATGGGTCTTATGTATTATGAAAATCACTACACACTATGTTGGGGTTTATGAAATTATGACTGTTTGACCATGTTTTGAGCTATTAATCTAAGATCTATTTTAGGATTTAATGAAGAGTTTTGATGCATTTTTCTTGAGGATGTTACCAAGTATCTATTGTAGGTTTTACATTGAATTTTCTAGAATGATTTCACATTTGAATTGCATGGTTTTACACTAACACTACACACCCTCTAAGTGCTTGATTAAATGTCCGGTTATGGTTTTTTGAGGAATTGAAAGTCTAATGCACGTCTTATGAGTTGAATGACTATATGATGATGAAAGGATGATTAAATGATGATGAAATGATAATGAAAGTAATATATGTATGTGATGACTATATGATGATAAAAGGAAAGTGTATACATGATGATTATATGATGATGAGAAGAATCTATTACTAAGATGACTATATGACGATGGGAAGAATATGTGTGTGTGTGTGTGTATGTGTGTGTGTGTCTATATATATATATATATATGTGATATTATCTTTATAGTGTTGGGGATGACAAAGCCTAGCTCGAGGGGTTGTAGGCCCGGGTAACTTATTATGGGTTTGTACTCATCAACCTATTGGGGGTTTGTACTCATCAACCTATTGAGGGGTTTGTACTCCATCAACCATATTGGGAGTTTGTACCCATCAACCCGTTGGAGGGCTTTGTACTCCAACAACTTTATGAAGGGGTTTGTACCTAATACGCCTCTCTAAGGAGATGGTAGGCCTTAGATTGCGCTGTAATGGTCACTCCCTATACTTGTATTATGTTCTAGATAAGCGTGATTTTACTTCAAGCATCATTCATACACATCATATTGTTAGTATGTTGTTCATTGCTTATGATTATGCATTTTCCTATGATGCATATCTCTTGTTGCATTGCATCTTACATACTTACTACATTCAAACATACTAATGCATACTCCTATTGATTCTCCTCGTGGCTAGACATATTTTTCAAGTCAGTATATGGTGAGTTCTCAAGTCCAAGGATAATAACTATCTTCTCTCAAGCTCATGTTTAGACTATGTTTTGTATGTTTCAATTATCTATTGTCATTATTATGAGGGTAAGCGCGGTTGCTTGTCTTGGCCCCCGCTAAGTATTAAGGTTTAGAGATGTTGTTGGACATGTTATGTATAATGTTATAAGTTTGACTCTCTCTTGACTCTTGTCGTTTATGTCATGAAGGTTGTTCCCTTATACTCGGTTATCCCTATTTATCTATCTCTTGTTCTTGTTTTACTTGATTCTATGACCAAGGATGTGTAATGATATACTAAGATGCTTGTTTGGGGTCCGTTCGAGTTCCCCATTCTCCTGTCACGTCTAGGCCCTAGGCTTGGGTCATGACAAAGATGGTATCAGAGCACTAGGTTGTTAGATCTTTGCCATCCAACACATTGTGTCGGTTAGAGTCTTATTCATGGTTGTGAAGTGTGCCACAACTATGAAAAGGAGCTATGAGGCATTTTAGGAAATGTTTCACTTCTTCATGATCTATGTTGTGCGCTAGAGTTAGGTCCCCTAGGGCTTATTGCTCATCCCTAACTGTTACATTACAGGATATGTCTCAAGCTACTCAGGACGGTGTTATGATGAATGTGGAGTTTTGCAATGCTCTATAGGTATTGGCCAAAAGTGACGACAAAGATAGAAACTCACCTCGATCAACAAGTGAGTGCTCCTGAGACTTCAATTGGTAAGGAGTGAGGCAATGAGGCCAAAAAGGCCCGTATTGGAGGAAAGTTCCAAAGTCTCAAGGATAGAGGTGATGCTATGTGCCTAACATATGATAAGGTTCATAATGACCTATGTTTCAATGGCACCAATACTTGTTTTGATTGTTGGGAAGTGGGACATAAGAGGAAGGATTGTCCTCATAAGCGCTAAGAGTAAAAGAATGGTGGGATGACTAATCCCAAGTTCCAAAGATGTGGGAAGTACCATGGTCGTCCATGCTTGAGGAAGACCAATGCTTATTTTGGATGTAGTAAAGTGTGTCACAAGCTAGTGGATTGTCCATATGTTCGAAGGAAGTGTAAAGGAGGTCATGTTGATCAAGTGGCTTAAGAAGGGGATGAGGCACCCCATGTTGCTACTGGTATGTTTTAAATTTCTTTTGGCTTTGATGTGTTTGCATTGATAGGCCGATGTGCCACTATTTCCTTCAATATTATTTTGGTTGCTAGTAGGTTTCATGTATGTGCCAAGCTCTTTTTGGTGAGCCTATTGTTGTTTTAAAGTTCATAGGTATTATTCCGTGTTCATATTGCATTAGGTCTTGCCTTGTGACATATTGGATTAGTGTGGTGGACTTTGATACTATGCTTGGGGTAGATTAGTTGCATGCATGTTGTACCCCCATTGAATGTAGGGCCCATAGAGTCATATTCCAATTCCCTAATAGATCCGTCCTTGAGTGGGGACTTATAAGGTGGATACAAAGAGGTAAGTCCATTTCTTATCTTAAGGTATAATTGATCTCTAAGGGTTGCCCCATGTTTTTATTACATAGGGTCTTGTCTTGTGATTTTGGTTGAACTTAGTTCGTTGGATTTGAGGTTTAAAGGTGGTTTGGCTACTTGTATATTGTGTCTCCTTTGATTGTAGAACCCGTAAGGTTGTAATATGATGGTTAAGAATGGTCGATCTATTTGGCTAACTAAAATTGGTTAGTCACTTCTCTAAGCTTGATCTTTGGTTCGAGTTTTGTTCCCAAGTGATAATGAGGGTAGCTGATATCCCTAAGTGACTAGTGAGCCTTTTGAGTATGTTGGAGTTGTTTGGTTGGCTTATGCACCGACTATGTTTATGGGTTTCATGAATAGGATCTTTAGTCCCTACCTTGTTATGCTTGTGGTGGTCTGTAGTGATGAAGTACAGATTCATTTAGAACTTGTGAACCATTTTGGGGTAGTGTTGCAAATTTTGGGGTGATAGGAGTGGTATGCTAAGTATGTGAAGTGTTAAATGGGGTTAAAAGAGGTTATCTCCCTAGGTCATGTGGCTTTGGAGGATGGTATTAATGTTGATCCTAAGGAGACGTATGTGATTACAAATTGTCTTAGACCTTTGACTCCCTTAAACATTAGGAGTTTCTTGGACTTAGCAAGTTACCACGGGAGGTTTTTGAATGGGTTATCTTCTATTGCTTCTTCCATGGCTAAGTTGATCCAAAAGAAGGATAAGTTATCTCTGTTCCTACCTTGTTCTCACTGGATGGGGTGGAAGGGTTTGTTATGTAGTGTGATATCCCTGGATTGGTATGGGTTGTGTATAGATGCAAGATGGTTAGGTGGAAGTCTATGCCTTTAGATAATTTGAGATGCATGAGAAGGATAATCTTATCTATGACCTTGAACTAGCTGCCGGGGCTTTTGCTTAGAAAATTTGATGTCATAGGTTGTAGGGGGTGCATGTTGGTCTGCTTCCTGTTCACTACAATTTCAAATATTTGTTCACCCAAAGAGATCTTATCTTTAGACGAAGGGGGTGGTTGACAAGATCTTGATCCCTCCTTGTTAGAATAAAAGGCCTTGGTGAAAAAGGGCAAGGTGGAGGTTTTCTCCCAAGAGGGAGATGGCACCCTTAGGTACTAAGGTAGGTTATGTGTACTTGTGTTGATGGCTTGGTGGAAAATATCCTTGATGAAGCCCATAATTCTTCTTATTCTATTCAGCCCGGTTCTACCAAATGTATAGAGATTTGAGAGATGTGTATTTGTAGGGAGGCACGAAGAAGGGCATTGCCAAATTTGTTTACGGTTGTCATAGTTTTCAAAAAGTTAAAGCTGAACATCAAAGGTAGGGTGGCCTGACCCAAGACATAGAGATTCCTACTTAGAAGTGGGAGGTGATTAATATGGGTTTTTGTGGTTGGGTTGCCCAAGACTAGAAAGGGTTTTGATTCCACTTGGGTGTGGTTAATAGGATGACGAAATCGGCTCATTTTTAACCGGTTAAGACCAAATATGGGGTTGAAGATTATGCTAGGTTGTACATTCATGACTTGATAAGGGTGCATGGGGTTCCTTTGTCCATCATATCAGATCGTGGTGCTCAATTTACTTCCCATTTTTAGAGGTCTTTTTAAATAGGTCTTGGTACAAGAGTTAAGCTTAGTACGACCTTTCACCCTCAAATGGATAGTCAAGCCGAAGGAACTATCCAAACATTTGAGGATATGCTTAGAGCTTGTATTTTGGAGTTCACGGGTAGTTTGGGTGATCATCTTCCGTTGATTGATTTGGCCTATAACAATAGCTATCATTCTAGAATCGGTAAGGCTCCTTGTGAGGCTCTCTATGGTAGGCATTGTAGTATCACCGGTTGGGTGGTTTGAAGTGGGAGAGATGGCTTTGTTGGGTTCGGATCTGGTTATGGATGCTATGGAGAAGGTCAGGTTGATTAGGGAAAGGTTGGAGACAATCCAAAGTCATCAAAATTCTTATGTCGAAGTGAGAAGAAGAGAACTTAAATTCAAAGTTAATAATTAGGGCTAATTGAAGGTTTCGCTCATGAAAGGTGTGGTTTTCCCCAATAAAGAGGGAATTGAATTCATGGCTTATGAGTCTTCATGAGGTTTTGAGGAAGGTCAGTGAAGTTGCAAATAGGAAGTGCCTTTGGATATATGGTTTGTCCGGTTCTTCATGTTTCTAGGATTGAGTAGGTATGTTGGTGATTCAAGTGTTACAGGACTCTTGAGATTGTGTACGTTATGGGGGATGAGTTTCCCTATGAAGAGGTCTAGTGGAGAAGGTGGGTAGATATGAGTAAAGGTTGATTTGTGAGCGTGCAGTGTTTGTCAAGGCCCACTGGGAGAATCGTCAAGTCAATAGCATCTCTCGAGGAGCCAAAGTGGGTACAGAGGAGCAATATTTGTACCTCTTTCATTATATTCAAGATTATGATAGCACATCAAATCCTTTTATGACTCCAAGTCTTATGTCCCAGCCCTTAATTCATTTGCATGCATTCATGTTTATATTTAAAATGTTCATGGTGATTTTAACACTCATGTTGAGATTTTAAAAATGGATTTTTAAATGTGTTGTTGCATTCTTGTTGGGGTAGATCTCTTTATGATTACTCTTCTGTTGTGCACTTCTTTGACATTCAGGGATGAATGTTCCCAAGGTGGAGATATTGTAACGACCTCAAAAAATGCTCGAAAATGTGCCG
Source organism: Solanum ossicruentum (assembly GCA_025774065.1). Classification (NCBI taxonomy): domain Eukaryota; kingdom Viridiplantae; phylum Streptophyta; class Magnoliopsida; order Solanales; family Solanaceae; genus Solanum; species Solanum ossicruentum. The sequence continues at coordinate 11,794 of JAOTQR010120747.1, read as the reverse complement.
CAAAAGTGTTCGAAATCATAATTTTCATATATCTCAAAATATGTGTGTTATTTCAAAAGTTTGACATTATATTCTTGTTCAGGGGGTCAAATTTAGGGGGTAAAAGGGTCTAACCCCAATTTTAGAGTGAAATATTCACAATTTCAAGTTTCAAAGTGTCAAATTCCAGTGAGGTTAGCGAGGCGCGACGCACCCCTGTATATTTTTGGTGCCAGTTTTTAATTTTGGTCCAAGACTTTTAAGTCTTGGGCCTAAGTCTTACCACATGTGAAAAATACCTATACTTAGTCATTCTTTACTCTCATATCATTCAAAACATTCTCCAATATTCACTCAAACACTTAAGCTTATATTTCTCTCAAGATTCAAGTGTCAAAACCGTCTCCAGATCCTAAAGAATTCAATGAAGCTTTAAGTCTCCATCTCCAATCTTCACCAAGTTATTTTACAAAGCTAAGGTACGTGGGTTTCTTTCATGGGTTCTTTTCACCCATGATGTCCAAGCTCCCTTTTACCTAAAAATGCATTATTTAAAGTTGATTTACTCATGGGTCTTATGTATTATGAAAATCACTTTACACTATGTTGGGGTTTATGAAATTATGACTGTTTTACCATATTTCGAGCTATGAATCTAAGATTTGTTGTAGGATTTGATGAAGGGTTTTGATGTATGTTGCTTGAGGGCGTTATCAAGTATCTACTAAAGGTTATACATTGAATTTTTAGCATGATTTCACTTTTGAATTGTATGATTTTACACTAGTACTACACACCCTCTAAGTGTTTGATAAAATATCCGATTATGGTTTCTTGAGGAATTGAAGATCTAATGCATGTCTTATGAGTTTAAGACTATATGATGATGAAATGATGATAAAATGATGTTGAAATGATGATGAAAGTAATGTATGTATGTGATGACTATACAATCAACCATGTTAAGGGTTTGTTCCCATCAATCGGTTGGGGGGTTTGTACTCCAACAACCTCATGAAGGGGTTTGTACCTTATGTGCCTCTCCAAGGAGGTGATAGGTATTGCACTATAATAGTCACTCCCTACACTCATATTATGTTCTATATAAACATGGTTTACTTTAAGAATCATTCATACACGTGATATTGTTAGTATGCTATTCATTGCTTATTATTATGCATTTTGCCTATGATGCCTATCTCTTGTTGCATTGCATCCTACATACTTAGTACATTCAAACATACTAATGCATACTCTATGCCTATATGATATCACCATGTAGGGACCAGAGCTCCTATTTGATTCTCTTCGTGGCTAGACGGATTGTTCAAGTCAGTTTATGGTGAGTCCTCAAGTCTAGGGACAATATCTGTCTTCTCTCAAGCTCAGGTTTACACTATGTTTTGTATGTTTGGATTATCTATTATCATTATGATGAGGGTGAGCCCGGTTGCTTATCTTAGCCCCTGCTAAGTATCTAAGGTTTAGAGGTGTTGTTAGACATGTTATGTATAATGCTATAAGTTTGACTCTCTCTTGACTCTTGTCATTTATATCATGAAGGTTGTTCCTATAGCCCTGGTTATCCCTATTTTTCTATCTCTTGTTCTTGTTTTACTTGCTTCCATGACCAAGAATGCGTAATTATATGCTAAGAGGCTTGTTTGGTGTCCCTTCGGATTCCCCATTCGCTAGTCACATCTAGGCCCTAAGCTTGGTTCGTGACGAATATGACCAGTTTGAGTTCTTGGTCATGTCCTTTGGGTTGAGTAATTCACCAGCGACCTTCAAGGATTTGATGAACATAGTGTATAGACAGTACCTCAATATGTTCGTGAGTGTATTTAGCGTTGTCTTTGAAGAGAAGCATACCAATTACCTCAGAATCTTTCTCCCGACTCTCAAAGATCATGAGTTGTATGCAAACTTTTCAAAGTGTGAATTTTGGCTTAAGTGTGTGGCTTTTCTAGGCTATATTGTCTCGAGTGATGGTATTCGAGTAGACATAAGAAGTTTCTTGGGGTTGGCAGGCTACTACCATATATTCATTAAAGGATTTTCATCCCTATCCTCACTATTTGACTTGAATGACTCAAAAGAAGGTCAAGTTTAAATGGTCCGATGAATGTGAGAAGAGATTCCAAGAGCTAAAAACAAGATTGAGTACTACACCAGTTTTGTCCTTGCCTCATCGAATAGAGGATTTTATGATAAATAGTGATGAGTCTAGAGTTGGATTGTGTGGTGCGTTGATGCAGAGGAGAAAAGTGATAGCTTATGCTTCTAGACAACTTAAGATTTATGAGTGAAACTATCCAACTATGATCTTGAGTTTGTTAGTGCTAATAAAATTTTACTGATGACTAATTGCAAAAAAGTATCAAAAAAGGAAATAGTCTAGCTAATCTATCAAGAAAATCTAGCTAGAGGCACCAAGAGCACAATTATTAGAAGGAATCAATCTAATACTATAATCAAGAAAATCAAATTTGGAGAAATCAAGAAAATCAATCAAGCAAAATTAAATCTGGAGCAATCAAAGAAATTAATCAAGGAAACAAATTTGGAGCAATCAAGGAAATCAATCAAGCAAAGAAAAAAATTTTGGAGTAATCAAGGAAATCAAGAAAAGAAAAGAAAAACAAATCCAGAAAATCAAACCAATAGAAATCTAATACGTAGGATAGAAACAAAAAGGGACTGCACCTGGAAGCAACAGTGCCATCAGTAGGAGCAGATCAGTCCGGATCCTATGTCTATGAAATAGAAGAAAAGAAATAAAATTGATGCAATTGAGAATCAAGCAAGAATCAATCAAGAATCATGATCAGGAAGAAGTTAGCAAATCAATAATCAATCAAGTGACGCAAAACAAAAAGGAATCAGTACACCAATCAAAACAAAATTGAGTCAAGGAAATAATCAAGGAAGAAATCCTCAAGATCTGAAAATCAAGCAATCAAGCTACTCAAAGATCTGGAAGAATTCTTGACAATAAGCCTTCAACCTTATTCTTTGAAAGAGGACTCATCACTACCTCTATCCAAGGATCAACTTCCTTGGGATGTCATCTCTTCCGTATTAAAAGAGGCATCCAGGACATCTTAAAGTACACAAGCCTACTGCCTTCAAAACCATCTTCAGAACTCTTCATCTTTAAGAAATGCATTGTAATCCTTTATTTTTCTATGAAAAAGAAAAAGAGAGAAAAGAAAAAAATTAAATGAGAGGATTGTATCAAAAGAAAAAGAAAATAAGAAAAAATAATTGAGAATAGTAGATTAAGTGTTAAATTTCTTGTAACCACCACTTTCGAAGGCTTGAAGAGATTTCCTTGCAACCTAAGGGAACTGGATGTAGGATTTACATAGAATTTGAACCAGTATAAATATTTGATTTTGAATTTTCTTTTATGCTCTTAATTTCTGTAAATAATTTTATTGTTTTTAGTTGACTATCTCTTAAGTTTGCTGACTAACTGCTAAACAGTTTTATATAAAAAGGGAAGAAAATTCAATTCACTCCTCCTCTATTGCACTTTCAATTGGCATTAGAGCCTGGCCTCACTATATTTCTTTCTAACCACAGGCGAAAAAAGATCATGGCAAATCAACATCAAACAATTGGAGCCTTGTTTCAAGAGGGAACATCTCAAACTAGACCTCCCTAGTTCAACCGGAAGCACTTCTCTCATTGGAAAATAAGAACGGAAACAGTCATTAATTCTTATGATGTGAAGGTCTGGAAAGTTATTAAGCTAGGTGGCATCCCCATTCCTGTGGCTAAACCAACAACTGAAGGTCAATCAAGCACTGAAGGCAGCCAAGCACTAGTCATGCCAAGTCTGGAGAACTACATAAAAAAGCAAATGGAAGTTATTCAAATAAATTTCAGGGCAAAGAATGTTCTCTACAATTTAATCAACATAGAGGAATATGAAAACATATCTACTTGTGAAACTGCCAAGGAAATGTGGGACAAACTGGAGGCCACCTATGAAGTAATTGACAAAGTCAAGAAAGTAATTGCCAGTCTACTAGTTTATGAATATGAACTATTTCAAATGAAGCAAGGTAAATCAGTTGAAAGTATGTTTGCTCGCCTCAACAAGATCATTGGTGAACTCAAAGTTGCAGGCAAGGAATATCCTCCCATTGAGTACATCAAAAGGATCCTCAGAAGTCTACCCCCTTAATGGCATGCTAATGTGGTGGTTGTTGAAAGCATGAAACTTAAAAGACTCACTTATGATGAAGCCAGAGGTGATCTGATTGCTTTTAAGAAAACATACCTAAATAAAAAGGGAAAGGAGGATGACTAGAAAATATCTATTGCATTCAAAGCCACTGATGTGAATCGAGATGATGAAGAAGATCCAAATAAATATGAAATTGCACTGGTTATAAAATCTGTGATGGATATCTCTATGCTCAATAGAAACCAAAAGAGAGGTAAGCAAAACTATTCAAGGAACAAGCAAATTACTAACAATAATATGAATGATGGAAGGTGCTATGAATATGGTAAGTTTGGACACATTACAAGTGAATGTACTGAAGCCAAAACAAGACACCCTCAAAGACAATTCAAAAACAAAGCATTTTGCAGTTGGAGTGATAAAGATACATCTGAATATGACCAAGAAGACACTGCATGCTTCATGGCAATAGGTGAAACTAGCCAGGTAAATAATGAGTTTTGCAAAAATTGTTTTGAGTTGAAAGCTCTTATTAATCAAGCTATTATAGACTTAAAAATCCTTTGAGAATATTAGATGCATTCAAGATGAAAAAAATTCTTTAGAAATCAAGCTTGAATTTTGCATTGTTGAAAGTGATTTATTAGATGAAGAAATTTTCTATCTAAAAAATCATTCGAAAAATGTTCAAAAATATTTTAGCCTCAACAGATCTCTCATGTCAACTAATTCTCAAAGTAAACCTTTTTAGTCATTATGGTTCTTATTAGTCTAGTAAAATATCTTGTCGTTATTGTGGAAAAATCGATCACACCTACTCCAGATGTTGATTTGATCACTTAAAGCCATCTAACATGGTCTGTAAAGTTAAAGGTACTTCTAACCAAAAAGGATCCAAAAATATTTGGGTACCTAAAAATCAAAATTGATCTTGTTTTGAAGGAACACTGCACTAGATCCAAAGGGAAGTGGTATCTTGACAGTCCATGTTCAAATCACATGACGGACAACAAATCATTGTTCAAATCTACTACAGATTACAAGGGTGAAAATATTCTCTTTGGAGACAACTCCACTAGAACTGTAATTGGTATTGGTACTATCTCATTCAATGAGTCATGTGATATCACAACTGTTTACCTTGTGAAAGGATTAAAGTTCAACTTGCTAAGTATCAATCAACTATGTGATTTTGATCTGAAACTAAGATTTAAAAAGAATAGATGCATTATTGAAGACAACACTAGAAAGGAAATTCTTCCTAGAACCAGAGATAAAAATGTGTATATCCTTGATTCTGTCAAAGGACCAACTGAACATATCTATCTAGCTTTTATATCTGACGATAAACTTACTTGACTCAATCTAATTATTGGTCTACCAAAGATAGACTACACAAAGGATCATATATGTGATGCATATTAACTAGGTAAGCAAACAAGAAATTACATTCTATCGAAAGATATTGTTTCTACCATAAAACCCTTGCAACTCTTTCAAGGTCTACTTTTGTTATTGTTGATGATTATTCTCATTTTACTTGGGTAATGTTTTTGGCTAACAATGATGATACCTTCAAGAATTTTTAGTTTTTTGTAAGAAAGTTCAAAGAGAAAAGGGATACTATATTACCTCTATTAGAAGTCATCTTGGAGGTGAATTTGATAGCAAATATTTTGAGAATTTCTGCAATAAAGAAAGATATAATCACAACTTCTCATCTCCCCAAACTCCTCAACAAAATTGAGTTGTCGAGAGAAAGAATCAGACTCTACAAGACATGGCCAGAACCATGATATGTGAGCATGACCTACCTCATCATTTATGGGCTGAAGCAGTAAGCTTTGCATCTCACATTCTCAATAGGTCCCTCGTTAGACCCATTTTGAAGAAAACTCTGTACGAACTATAGAATGGGAAGGAACCAAACATTGGTTACTTCCATCCCTTTGACTGCAAATGTTTAATCCACAATAATGGTAAGGAAAAGTTGAGAAAGTTTGATCTACACAGTGATGAAGGTATCTTTCTTGGTTACTCAAATTCTAGTAGATCTTATAGAGTTTTTAATCAGCGTACGTCCTCTATAGAAGAGTTTGTTCATATTGTCTTTGATGAATCTAATCTATTCTCTACGAAAAGATGCAACCCTGATGATGAGGAAGTCTTTAACTCTCAAAGTGTAGTTATCTCATCTAAAGAAGTTACAGAAAAAGACCAGTCAATTAGTGAAAATGAAAGTCATCTAACAACAGAAATAATTCCAAATGAATGAAGTGAACTTGACTACCCAAAGAAATTCGTCATTGGGAACAAAAGTGACAGAGTGAGAACCAGAGCCTTAGGCAAGAAAAGTGCAAATATAGCACTCATTTCCAACTCAAACCTTAGAAGGTGGAAGAAGCACTGAAAGACACTTAATGGGTTAAAGTAATGAAAGAGGAACTCGACCAGTTTGTGAAGAATCATGTTTGGACCTTAGTTCACAAACTTGAAAATACTTTCATCATTGGAACGAAGTGAGTTTTTAGAAACAAGTTGAATGAAGATGGAAAAGTGATAGGAACAAGGAAATCTTGGTAGCCCAGGGATACTCTCAACGGGAAGGAGTCAACTTCAATGAGACTTTCTCTCCTATTGCAAGGTTAGAATCTATTTGTACTATTATCAGATGTTGCTTTTAAAGGTTTTAAATTATTTCAAATGGATGTCAAAAGCGCTTTTTTAAATAGTTTTATAGAAGAAGAAGTTTTTGTAAAACAACCTCTAGGTTTTGAACATCTTGAATTTTCTCACCATGTTTTTAAACTTTCTAAAGCTTTATATGGATTCAAACAAGCTCCTAAAGCTTGGTAAGATCGTCTAAGTAAGTTATTATTAAATCATAATTTTCTCGAGGAAGCACCAATACTACCTTCTTTATAAAAAGTCATCTTCTAATAACATTGTTATTCAAATTTATGTTGACGATATTATTTTTGGAAGTACTAATGATGATCTGTTCAAGAAGTTTGTCAATCTCATACAAAGTAAGTTTGAAATGAGTCTAATGGGTGAGTTAATATTCTTTTTGGGATTGCAAATCTTCCAATCTTATCTGGCATCTTCACTTGCCAAAGTAAGTATGCTAAGGAGTTAATCCAAAAATTTGGAATGGAAAATGCAAAGCCTACCAATACTCCCATGAGTCCATCATGCAACTTGGATCTTGACCCAACAGGTAAAAATGTTGATGAACCAAATACAGAGGTATGATTGGATATCTTCTCTATCTCACTACGAGTCAACTTGATATTATGTTAAGTGTCTGCGAATATGCTAGATTTCAAATGACCCCTAAAGAATCTCATTTAACTAAAGTAAAAAAGAATTATTCGCTACTTAGTGGGAACTACTTCCTATGATCTTCGGTATAAAAAATCATCTGCTTTTAATCTTCATGGATTTTCAGATGCCGACTATGTAGGTGATAAAGTCGATAGAAAAAACACCAATGGATCTTGTCATTCCTTAGAGATTTTTTAATTCTTGGAATAGCAAGAAACAAAATTGTGTATCCATCTCCATCACTGAGGCTGAATATGTAGCTATCGGGTTATGTTGTACTTAGGTTTTTTGGATGATTCAACAATTAAGTGATTTTGATATCAATACTGAACCTGCTCAAATTTTTTGCAATAACTCTAGTGTTATTTGTTAAACTAAAAATTCAGTGCATCATTTTAGAGTTAAGTGTTTTGATATTAAGCATCATTTTATTAGAGATCATGTTTTAAACGGTAACATTGAAATTATTTTTTTGAACACCGAAAATCAATTGAGAGATATTTTTACAAAGCCTTTGCTTGAAGAAAGATTCTATTTTCTTAGAAAATCTTTAAATATTAGTCCCATATCTTTTAAAATATTTGATCAGTATCTTTTTAATACATTAATTGCATTTTTCTAAATTGATTACACTCCCTTAATTACGTTCATTTATTGCTCTTTTTTCAGCTTTATTGCATGTATTTTCATATCTGTCAGCCTCTTTTTCTTCATCTTCCTGTCCTATCACTTGCTTTCCCATATTCTATTTCCTACACCCTCGTGGCTACCTATTTCTTGTTATGTGTTGGAAAGTTTTTTTGTTTGGACTCCTGGATTTTGTTAAAGTCTGTTTTTTTACTTTTGTGTTATGTAATATTGTCTAGCCTTCTTCTACATATTGTTGCCTATTGCTTCCTATTGTTTCCTTTTTGCTGATGTCAAAGGGGGATAAAAAGAGACTAAGTATCTGTCGTTAGTCGACTATCACCCTGAGCAAGTATTCAGGGGGAGCACCTGTGCTACCAGTCAGAGAGAGAAAAGTAGGAAGTCAACTATATACTCTGGGAAGTTGACTACATTAGTATTAATATTGACATCATCAAAAAGGAGGAGATTGTTAGTGCAAATATATTTTGACTGATGACTAATTGCAGGAAAGCATAAAAAAGGAAACAATCTGGCTAATCTATCAAGGAAATCTAGCTGGAGGAACTAAGAGCATAATTATTAGAAGGAATCAATCTAATACTAAGCAAGAAAAGAAAATGAATCAACAAAATCAAATCTAGATCAATCAAGAAAAGTCAAATATGGAGCAATCAAAGAAATCAATCAAGGTAACACATCTAGAGCAATCAAGGAAATCAATCAAGCAAAGAAAAACAAATACGGAGCAATCAAGGAAATCAATCAAGCAAAGAAAAAAAATCGGAAGATCATGAATCAAACCAATGGAAATCAAGTAAGTAGGATGGAAACAAAAAGAAAATACAATAGACTGCACCTGGAAGCAACAATGCCAGCAATAGGAACAAATTAGCCTGGATCCTATGTCTATGAAATAGAAGGAAAGAAACAAAATTGATGAGATTAAGAATCAATCAAGAACCAATCAAGAATCAATCAAGGATCATGATCAGGAAAAGGTCAGCAAATCAAGAATCAATCAAGTGACAAAAACAAGAAGGAATCAGTACATCAGTTAAACAAAAATTGAGTCAAGGAAATAATCAAGAAAGAAATCCTTAAGATAAAAAAATCAAGCAATCAAGCTAAGCCAAAGATCTGGAAGAATTCTTGACAATAAGCCTTCAACCTTATTCTTGGAAAGAGCACTCATCATTACCTCTATCCAAGGATCAATTCTCTTAGTATGTTATCTCTTCCACATAAAAGGAGGCATCCAGGACATCTCAAAGTACACACGCCTACTGCATTCAAGACCATCTTCAAAACTCTTCATCTTTAAGAAATTCATTGTAATCCTTTACTTTTACTATGAAAAAGAAAAACAGAGAGAAAAGAAAAGAATATTAAATGAGCGGACTGTATAAAAAAAAGAAAATAAGAAAAAAATTGAGATTAGTGTAGTAAGTGTTAAATTTCTTGTAACCATCACTTTCGAAGGCTTGAAGAGATTTCCTTACAACTCAAGGGGATTGGACGTAGGATTCACATTGAATCTAAATCCGTATAAATATTTGGTGTTGAATTTTCTTTTATGCTCTTTAATTTCTGCAAATGATCTTACTATTTTTAATCAATTATCACTTAAGTTAGTTGACTAACTACTAAACACTTTTATATAAAAAGGGACGAAAATTCAATTCACCCCCTCTTGCACTTTTAGAGTTGGTAACAATAGTATTTGCACTTAATATTTAGCGCCACTATTTTTATGGAGTGCATATGGATTTGTTTACTGACCACACGACCTTGCAGTACATCTTTAGTCAGAAAGAGCTCAACCTATGATAGAGGTAATGGTTGGAGTTGCTCAAGGACTATGACATGAGTATTTTCTACCACTCAAGTAAATCTAACTTTATTGTTGACACTCTTAGAAGGTTGTCAATGGGCAGTACTACCCATATTGAGGAATGAAAGAAGAAATTCTCTAAGGAACTGCATAGATTGGCCCAATTGGGAGTTCAAATCAAAGAAAATGATGAAGGAGGAGTCAATGTCCAGAATAGGTCTGTTTCATCTTTAGTGGTGGAGGTGAAACCAAAGCAAGAGCAAGATCCTATTCTAATTCAATATAAAGAAGTTGTCCACAAACAGAAGGTGATGGTTTTGTCTAAAAGGGAAGATGGTGTATTAAGATACCAGAGTAGATTGTATGTTCCAAATGTTGATGGTGTTCGAGATAAAATTATGACTAAGGCCCACAGCTCTAGATACTCCATTCATCCGGGCTCTACCAAAATATACCATGACTTGAGAGAAGTCTATTAGTGGAGTGGAATGTAGAGGAATATTGCAGATTTTGTTTCTAAGTGCCCGAATTGTAAACAAGTAAAAGTTATGTATCAAAGGCCTTGTAAATTAGCTCAAAACTTTGAGATTCTCATATAGAAGTGGTAGATAATTAATATTAGCTTCGTTACAAGCTTGCCAAGGTGCCAAAAATTAACATGATTTGATATGACTGATTGTGGACAGGATGACTAAATTATCTCATTTCTTAACAGTCAAGACGACTGACATTGTAGAAGAGTATGCCAAGTTGTACATCCGCGAGATTATGAGGTTGCATAAAGTTCCCTTATCCATCATCTCAGACTGAGGATCTCAATTCAATCCCAATTTTGAAGATCTTTTTAGATGGGACTAGGTTCTAAGGTAAATCTTAGTACTGCCTTCCATCCCCGACATCTAGTCAAGAAGAACGTACAATTCATACATTAGAGGATATGTTGAGAGGTTGTGTTCTAAACTTCAAAGAAAATTAGGATAACCACTTACCATTGATTGAGTTTTCATATAAAAATAGTTATTTTGCAAGTATCCAGATGGCTCCCTGTGAGAGTCTGTATGGGAGGAGATGTAGATCACCAATTACGTGGTTTCAAGTTAGTGAAGCTTAGTTGATTAGTCCAGATTTGGTTTATCAATATATAGAGAAGGTAAAAGTTATTAGAGAGAGATTGAAGACTACATCAAGCCGCCAGAAATCTTACACTAACGTGAGAAGAAGAGACTTAAAGTTTGAGGTGAGTGATTGGGTGTACCTGAATGTATCACCCATGAAGGGTGTCATGAGATTTGGGAAAAAAGGAAAGCTAAGTCCTTGTTATAGTGGTTCATATAAAATTTTGAAGAGGTTGCGAAGGTTGCTTATTAGTTATAGTTGCCTTCTGAGCTAGACGCGATTTATTTGGTCTTTCATGTCTCTATGTTAAAAAAATGCTTGCCAGACCCCTCATTGGTATTTCCCATTAATAGAATTGGACTGAAAGATAGTTTGTCCAATGAAGAAGTTCCAGACCAAATCCTTGATAATCAAATTTGTAAATTGAGGACTAAAAAATAGCCTTGGTCAAGTTATGGAGGAATCAATTTGTTAAGGAGGCCACATGGGAAGCCGAGGAAGATATGAAACCTAAATACCTGCATCTATTTATGCCTAATGACGAGAATGTTGAACTTAATATCCTTACTCTTGATTTGAATCAATGTGTCCATCCTTGTCTATGCTTGAGTTGATTGTTGATTATCTAGAGAGTTTGTGTTAGGACCCGTAAGTTCTTAATTGATTCAATTTGGGAAAGTGTGGTGAAAAGCGTGAGTTTGGCAAATGAAAGA